>PISX010005901.1:0-102799 GCA_004024625.1 Mellivora capensis
TTGTATGTTCCGGAACCCACTTTCTCACACCTAGGGTTAGCATTAGGGTGAGGGTTAGGGTCAGGGAGAAGGTATGTGCTTGGAAACCTGCAGTACAGAGACCTCTCCAGAGGGTGAAGATTGGAGAAAGGGTTGGTGTTAAGGGTTAAGTGTTAGTGGTAGGGTTAGGGTTAAAGTTATGGTTAGACTTATGAGTAGGTTATGTGCATGGTGTCTTGCAGTTCAGAGACCTTTCTAGATGGTAAAATCTTGGACTTCTGGTGGTATGGGAATAGATAGGGCAGCCACCTACTATGCTAAGGCAAATGGGATTTGATGCTCCAAATACTCTTTATATAGATACTCAGTTGTTCTGTCTGTTTATATCTCTATAGTCACAGCTGTTTCAGAAACATTACCAGTTCTTCAATGTTTTAGGTCTTCACTAGAATTGCTAGGATGCTTCTTATCTTTTCTTACCATGTGTTCGGGAATCCATGTTCTCAGGAATCCAAGGAAAGATGCTTCTCATCTTTTCTTACCATGTGTTCAGGAATTCTAACCTGGGGTTAGGGTTAGGGTGAGGGTATGTGATTAATATCCTGCAGTTCAGAGACTTTTCCAGAATGTCGGGGTTAGGGTTGGAGGGTAGGAGTGGGCTGTGGGTTAGGGTGAGAGTATGTGCCTGTCATCCTGTAAAATATCCCTTTTAAGTAATACTAGAATGCATTTAGAGACTCTCCTATAAAATACTGTGTAGTACTAAGAGTTCTACATAAATGCAGTTTAAAGGCAGCTAAATGTATATATTGACATAGGAAAATACTCAGTATTTACCTGCTTATTACTCTTATTATTTATAAAGTATTGACAAAGAAAAACACAGATATTTCTCAATTTGATACTATATGTGATTTCAGTTATACCACTCTGAAAAGCTTTAGTTAGAACTCTGAAAACAAGAAGTAATTATTTATAATACATGAAAGATTTTCTCATAAAAGAAAATAATGCAATTTTTGTTTCTGTTGTAAAACCTATTCTTAATCTATTTGTAAATGTAGCTATTTTGTGGGTGATATAAATGTACTCTTGAAATCCCTAATTTTTCTATAATATATTCTTTCCTAAAATTTACTGGGTTTGTCATTAAGAAAGTCCATATACTTAATTGGAAAACAAATGATGTGCAACCTCTGGAACTAAAACCTTCAAAATTTAGAATGTGTGCTTTTCTAAAATCTACCAAGTCATGGAAATGTTTAGCTGTTTTTTTTATTCAGAGTAATACTCATAAATGATCTATCTAAGATTTACAGATTGGCAAGTTAAGTTGAAATTCTTATATTGAGCAAAACACTTTCAGAAAAAAATCAATTCTATGGCAGTCAGCAAAATTATATTTCTGGATCCTACATTCAAATTTTAAATAATTTTTATGTCCTTGTGTATGTGTATGTATGTATGTAGATATATATATATGTTGACATGTTTATGTAGACAAAGTAGTGGGAATAAACTCCAGGATACATGAGGTCGTTATATCCCTTCTTGATGAACCCATTTCAGATCTCATTTGTTTAGCTTTTTTATTAGTTAGATTTTACAACTATATCTGGACTATATTAATATGGGAAGTTAGTTGTTGAAGACTTTTATGTCAGAGGGATGGTGAAGAAATTGAATTTCCCATTCTTATGGAGGAAAGTATTTTTCCTTTGGGAAATGCAATTTATTTTTTTCCTATTGTACTGATAGGTGGATGAAGATTTCTCATGTCTTATTAAATGTCATATTTATATACTTTTTGGGATAGTCAATTAAGTTAGGTTTGATCTTCTAAACCTAATTTTTTTTAAACAATTAACATGTATGTCTAGCGTTAAGGTTGGTAGTTTCAGGGTTATAGAGTCTGTTAAGTTCTAGGGTCTGTAACAAAATGTCCCTTCCCTTCACCTCCCTATTCTTATTTTTATTCCTTGGGGCAGCTGCTCTCAACACTTTAATCTGCTTTTTTCTCAGATTTAGCTGTTTCTGAATACCTTAATTTCTTCACATTTGTGTAATGTCTTCAGATTTTTTATTATAAAAGCGATAATTTTTAAAATGTATTTTCCTCCATTTTTTCAATTGGTTATGTCACTTTTCGGTGATATCAATATTTAATAATAAAATTATGACCGTGAATTTGTTATTCATTGTTGATTACATTTCTGTAATAATGGTGTTTTTCTGGACAGAAAGAGAAAATGGATGCATTTTCTCTTTTCTGTCTTTGCATTGTCATTCATTCTAAATGCACCATGTTTTTATTTTTATTTTTGTTTTCTTAGAGATAGCCCTCATGCAACTGTGTTACACCTGTCTATTCTCATGTTCTGATCTGATTCAGTTCTGTAATTCTGCTACACATTTGTCGTACCTAATTTCCCCTAGTTGTCATCCCCAAATTCCCTCTGCTTCTCTCTTGTTTTGTATTTCCTTCCCTCTGATCTCAGGTCTTCCCATGTCTTAGCTTTTTCTCTCATTTTAGGGAGGCACATTCTCTTATAACTTCCAGAGAAAGATTACATAATTGAAGGTACATTTTTGAGATATTATATAGTCTAAAAATGTCTCTATTCTAATTTCACATTTGGTTGAAGTCTGAATGAGTATAGAAATATAGGTTAAAAATACTCCCCCACCCCCAGATTTTAAAGGCATTTCTCCATTTTCTTTTAGCACTCAGGTGCTATTGAGAAGTATGATGCTATCCTATTACCTAATATTTTGGCTTTGGCCTGCTTTCTAGTTTTTTTAGTTTCCTTTTATTAAAGTTTTTAGAGATTTCTCTTTTTACCCAGTGTTCTGAAATTTTACATTGATGTACTTTAGGTAGAATCATTTTTTTTTATTCATTATATGAAATACTTAGTAGTTCCTTTCTATCTGATGACTTATGTTCTAGTATATTTTCTGAAACATTTTCTTTTATGATTCTCTTGGTTTTCTGTTTTGCATTTCTAGCTTCTGTAATATAGATATTAGACCATCTTAGTAGGTCTTCTAATTTTCTTTTTTTTTTAATTTTTTAAAATTTTATTTATTTATTTATTTATTTGTCAGAGAGAGAGAGCGCGAGCGAGAGAGCGAGCACAGGCAGACAGAGAGGCAGGCAGAGGCAGAGGGAGAAGCAGGCTCCCTGCTGAGCAAGGAGCCTGATGTGGGACTCGATCCCAGGACGCTGGGATCATGACCTGAGCCGAAGGCAGCCGCTTAACCAACTGAGCCACCCAGGCGTCCCAGTCTTCGAATTTTCTTACTCCTCTCTAATTTCCATCTTTTTCTTATCCTTGTTCTACTTGTGAGATTTCTTCAATTCTTTCTTTCCTCTTCTTTACTGAATGTATTATTTCTGTTCTTATCATTAATTTTCAAATTTTATATAATATCCTGTACTTGTTTCATGTTTGTCTGTCTTCTGTTGTTCTCTGCAGTTTTCCTTCTCTCTTGTTTCCTTGATCTATATCTTTATTATCTACTCATATTTGCAGATAAAGCATTTAGAGTCCTATTGTCTACCTGTTAATTATGGGTAGAACTTGACTTCCCTGTTCACTTTTTCATTTTTGATCATTTCATTTGACATATGCACACCAAACTCTATGTCTGTATCTATGTATCTGTCTACATCTACATCTGTTGATTCTGTACCAAATTACTATTAACTGTAAGTATTTTATCTTGTTTGCCAATTTGCTCGCAGAGGAATAATCACAACTCCTTCCCCATAAGCTGCCCTCATTCTTAGAACTAACTGGGGCAGGGTGGCTGGAGTGTGTGATAAGGCAGGGGATTACTTTTGAGGACATAGATATTCACTGGACATTTACTTATTCCCTGTTTTATGACACTCATAGCAGTTACCTCACTCTGGGATCTTTTATAATTTGATTCACCTTCTCAGGAAACTGAGCAGTAAAAGTACCCTGCGTGGGTGGAGGAGTTGCAATCATCTGGTTGCCGGGGGTGGAGGATTGGACCAAAGGGCCTCTGTGCTTCTTAGATGCTCAGTCAACCATTCTTCTTAGGTTCACCTTTGCCACTACCCTCAGGAATACAAGATGCACCCTATTCCCATCTTTTTCTGATTTCTGCCAGTTAATTTGCTTGTTTCTTGGCTCTTACTCCTTCTTTTACCCCTTCTTGGCTTTGGACTTTCAGCTTTCTCTGCCCTAAGTCAGTTTGCTCCCATTATTCTGCCTTCTAGCATTCTGGATTTATGCTCTGTCTCTACCTCTCCCACTCTTCTCTCTGCCATTATCTCCCTTTCTGTGGTTATTTTAGTTCTGGATTTATTCCTTTTAAAATACATTTTATGATTACTTATGTGTTCTTATAAGAGGGAGTAGAGGCCAACTTGTTTAACTGGGAGTCTTACAGATTTTAAGAGGTTGAAATGATTGGATTTCATATCATTTCAATATACTCTTGAACGGAGTCAGTCTTGAGTATATACTCCTTCTCTACCCTCTCTTGCTTTCTGTGTAGTCATGAGCAATCACAGTTTTACCAAACTCTACCCTGAGTGCATGAAGATAAACAGCTGCAATCGGTGTTAGTTCAGCCTAAGGCCAGCTTCAGTTTGAGTGGAGGGTCCTTTGTAGCCAGAAGAAGGAAGAAGGCGTAGAAAAACATTTGTAGCAGTGCAGGTTGTGTCTTTCAAGCAGACCTGGCAAAGCAAATACTCCTTTTCCTCTCTGGTGTTCCTTTCTATAATATCAGAAAACATTCCAAAGCAAAGAGTGTAATTAATGGGAGTTACATGGGAGTTGCCCTCCCTACTGTGCATACATTCATCCACCTACTAATTATTAAGCACCCAATGTAATCCAGGCACTATTCCAGGTCTTGAGGATACAGTAGAAAATAAAACGGGTAAAATCCATGCCTTGGTGGAACTTACATTTGTGTGCTCTTTGTAACTCATACAGTGAATGACATTCAAGAGAAATGCCCCACCTCTTTGAAAGTCTCTACTCAGTGCTTCCCACTAGAACATATATTTAGAATATGTATACACACCTTACCACTAGAATACACACACACACACACACACACCTTATTTATGAAAAAGACTTATAATAAGTCAGGAGCTACAAAACACTGTGGATTGGTTTGTTGGGTATACTTATCCATTACTATGCAGCAAATCACCCCAAAACTTAATAGTGTCCATTACGGTGTAACAAACTACCCCACAATTTAATGGCTGAAACACACAATAAGTATTTATCATTTCACACAGTTTCTGCTGCTCAAAGCTTTAGAAGCAGCTTAGCTGGATTCTCTGATTGGAGGTTTACCAAGGGATTGAATCAGTTTGCCAGATAGGGCTGTAGTCATCTGAAGGCTTGATGTGGGGTGGCTTCCAAGGTGTTTCATTCACAACGGCTAGTTGTTGGCAGGAGGCCTTCGTTCTTCCCCATCTGGGCCTTTCCATGTTTGAGTGTCCTCACAACATGGTACCTGACTTCTGTCAGAGTGAGCAAGCCAAGAAGACAAGGCAGAAGCCACAATGTCATCCATGACCTTGCCTCAGATGCTGTACTTCATTTCTACAGAATTCTATTAGTTAGGTCATCCAGCTCTATTCATTGTAGGAGAGGATGCACGGGGGTATGAATTTAGGCTAGAGTCACTGCAAGTCATACTGGAAATTCACTACCACCCTGCATATTTATACATGCTTCCTCATTTATTAAGTTACTTCCTTTCTTCATCTGTTAGGGTTGCTAAAAGAGAATACCATACACTGGGTGTCTTGTAAACAACAGATACAAATTTCTCATAGTTCTGGAAGCTGGGAAGTCCCGGATCAAGGCGCCAGCAGATTTGGTGTATGGTGAGGGACCACTTCCTGCTTCATAAACGGCTGTCTTCTTGCTGTGTTTCTGTACAAGAGAAGGGGCAAGGGAAATCTCTTGGGTGTCTTTAATAAAAGCACTAATGTTGCCTCTTTTATAAGAGCCTTTATGACCTAATCACCTCCCAAAGGCTCCACCTTTAAATGCCATCACATTGGAAATTGCATTTTAACATGAATTCTGGGTGGACACAAACATTCCATCTATATTGTTCTCAAACTTGAGTGACTCAGATTGGTGGGCTTCGATGAACTAGGTTACTTACGAACAGTCAAAATAAAAAAAGTTAGTTTCTTGAAAGCTAGTTATAAGGCTGAATTTAATACAGCAACCTATGTAGTTTGTTATATAATATGAAGTCCTTTGTCAGCTAATGACTTTATAAATGAGTTGAACTTAAAATTACCCCTCAGATGTTAATGAAGGGTACCTACATTGGTATATGTCTGTGTTTCATCTGCATAGGCCATCTAATCAGATGCCACCGAAAAGAGATGTGTTTGGATGAGCCATTCCTTTGAGCTGCCTAGAATGTACTTTGGAGGTATTTTCTTATTTAGAAAAGTGGTCATTAGAAACATGTGATCATGAAGAACATCAAAGACCACTAAGTCAAGTGAAATGTAAGGAGGATATGGAAAATCTTCATTTTTTAAAATTTGTATTTTTTATCCTAATATTCCAAATAGTTATAATGCTGTGACATATCATTTCAGGATGGTAGAATATTGGCCTCTCGTTTGTTGAGAAGTAGTTGCTATCATCATGACTGCCTTCAAGATTGGTTAAGACTGGGATGCTTGAGTGGCTCAGTCGGTTAAGTCGCTCCCCTGCTTGTGCTTTCTCTCTCTAACAAGTAAATAAATAAAATCTTAAAACAAAATTTAAAAAGATTGGTTGAGATTTACTATTCCTTTAGAATCATGCTGTTAGAGTTATAGTTTCATTCTTGGAACTTTTTAAATTCCCTAAGTACATACACTTTTTTTTAATGAGAAAGTTGTAATTTTAATTTTAAATCCACTGGAAACCAGTATAATTAGGGTATAGCATATTCTGTCTTGCAGTAGATTTTAGAAACATGCAAATGAGGCCCACTATTTGCCATGGTTGTTTGATTTTCATTTGGATGTTTTGAATTTAATGAGACTTTCCTATTCTGGTGACCAGTAAGCTGACACCTGTTTTACCGTGGAAGAGCTTTTTTTCCTTCCTTACAATAAGCAGAGTTATCAGTTGTGAGATACATGTTGCTATTTTGTGATGAGGAAGAATCCCTAATCTAATGTGTTTTTTGCTCCCTCTTGCTAGGACAAAAATGAATTCTTCCAGCCCTATTATAGCCTAAAGATACATTATTTCTGTAGCAGGAATCCATTGCCCCCTCCTCCCCAAAAATAAATAAATCATACAGCTTTTTGTGGAACTAAAACAGTTCATGTAGGTAGAAAGTGTAAGACTCCCTGCCATATGCTGTTCTCATCCTGTAGCCCTCAGCACAAAATTAGTTGAAATTTTAACATGCCCTCATACCTCTGTAGCACAATTTTTCTGAAAACTGAAGAGGAGATCCATAATGCCATTACTTTGATTAGAGATTAAAGAAGAGATTTTTTTTTTAATGCACCTTTTGGTGGTGATTTAAAGAGGACGTTAAATCCTAGACTATGTTTCCATAGAACTTATTTTAATAGATGTTATGTGAAGAAAAAGAAATCTGTGATCATGTGAATTCGGGTAATTATAAATCTGTAAATAAAGTTAAATAGGCTTCCTTACTGCAGATGGTCACAGAGCACATGATCATCACCAAAAGGGAATATTTTACATGAAATCGAAATTACGGGGAGATCTTTTTCTTTTAGAGGTTAGTGTCTGTGGAACAAATTCTGGGAAACACCCTTTAAGGTATTTCTCATTTGTTGCAAACTGAAGTTGCGCCACAGTTCTTGATGTTTTGATCAAGATGTGATCTCTAAAAGGTGCATGTTGTGACTGTTATGCAGTTTTCACCAGTGTTCCTCCAATCCCAGAGGGAAGGCAATATTTGATATGTTAATTAGCGATGGGGCTGAATATTATATGCCTGAGTCTAAAATTAGTTTTAATTGCTTCTGTGTATGAAACACAGTGAGTGTGCTTTCCTCACTGCCCAAGCTACAGTTTAATGCACTGAAATTTCCAGTTCCCTTTTATAGGCTCTGTACCTCAGTAACATTTGAAGTATTTATGGAGGGAATGAAGTAGGCTTACTCTGTGCTAGGCCGTGGACTAAGAGCTGTAGAACATGAACTCGTAAATGCTAATGACACTGTGTCTTAAAGAAGCTCCATAACTGGTCCAGGGTCCCTTGGAGCCTAGTGAATCCATGACTCAGAGTCAGGCCAGTCTGCCTTCACACAAATTCCTCACTGCTTCCCTCCTGGCACGTATAGCCAGGAATAGAATACAAGTCATCAGTTGTTAAGTCTCATTAAAGAAAGAGTATCCTGACTTATGTGAAAATAATGGGATCTTAACTGAATTTTTGAAAAGTTGACGTTAATTAGAATATAATAGAGTCTGTCAGAATTATCTCTGGGGAAGACATTGGCATTAGTGATGACAGAGTAAATATTCCTGAAGAATTGAGCTGAAGTAATATTAAAGGTACATTTCTAAACACATTGCTTTAAGCATGTAAAAGTATATTTTAGCAGCGATTTTGTTAGTGATTTGTAAACCTGTCAATTCGACATTTCTTGGAGAGGCATTATAATGGAAAGGGTGTTGGACTTTTTGAATGGCCATTCTGCCGCTTATTAGATGCCTTATTGTGGTCAAGTATTTTACTGTTTTTACCTCTTTGGAGCCTGAGTTTCATTTAGCGTAAAGTGGGTAAAGTAGAATGTATCTCGTAGGATTGCAGTAAGTCTTTAAAAAAAGAACTTATATAAAACACATAGAACAGGGCAAGTAGCCAGTATCCCATAAGTGGTATTTTTTTTTCCATTTTCCCTACCTTAAGCCATTTAAAAGCTTTGTTGTTGAAATTAATTTATTCAATAACTTTGTTGTTGAATTAATAATTTATATATATCAAATAAATTAATTTATTTTAATGAATATATATGTATATATAGGATATATGTTCATATATAGGTTGTATGTATATATGTATATAATATCTATCTCTCTATCTATAGGACCTTCTATAACTGGATGGCATCCTCCTAACAAAGTAATTGATGGTTGGAGATCTTTAAAGCTAGCTAAGCATTTCCTCAAAAATATTTTTTTCTTGATCCTAAGACTAATGTTTTGACTCACTTAATTCAGCAATGTTCAGAAAAACTGTTCACTAATTCACGTGAGGCTTATAATCAGTGGCAACTTGGAATCAAAGAAATGCAGTAGAAAACATATGTAAGGTAGCAGAAAGTGTAATTTATCACATATACAACTGTTATTTTTCTGCTTTCACTGAAAGGGAACTGAAGTTCACAAAGCCTGGGTGGTAGTGTGTGGAGAAAGGACTTCTGATTCCATTTGTCAGATTCTCTTTGAATCTCGGCCTACATGTAACACTGCCTCTTAATTCCACAAAGAATAAATCCGAATGAACACAACTAGAAACAAGAGGTGTGTAGAGTAGTTCAGAAAACCCCTTTTTAGTATATATATTATTTTCAAACCTTGACATGAACTAAAGAAGAATCACGAAACATATTTCTCAAAACGCTTTATAAATGGATAATCTGTAGGATAGATCATTTACAGAAGGGTTTGGTTTACATAATTTTGTAATAACCTTTGTGAAATAAAAAGCTGTAGTAAATCCACAGTACATTTATATCATCGAGGTGGCTCAACGTTGGTAGCAAAGGGCATAAAGGAAAATCTGGACATTGGAGACATCTAGCTACCCATGTTGGATGATTAAATCCTAAAGCAAACCCATCCATTGCTTTGGTTACATGAGGGTACATTTATAAAATACAGGAGTCGACGCTCTTTTTCCCTGTATATTTTCAGGTATAGACACACACAGTCTAACAAAAATAGCAAAGGAGGAGTTTAGCCTCCCATGATGGGATTCCTGAAGAATAATGACATACATTCTGCCTTGAAGGCTGTAATCAATCTTTATTGAAAAGAATCTAGGCTGAAAACATGGAGGGCTTTTTGGACAATCCTCCCTCATTACATGGTGCATTTATCTCCCATCTTCTTACCTCTCTTGGTCATTGAGGGTTATAACTATTCACTTACACTGATTTTTTTTGTTTTGTTTTGTTTTTACAAAGGAAGGTCAATGAACCTACAATATTAAATCACATCATTGTTTCTTTATTTGGGTCTCTATAAAGATTCAGTGTTTAACTTCTCCCTTTAAAACTTTAGTAAAACATAAGGCTAGGAAAGGCTGATGGCTTAATATAATTGTTTTGTTTGAAAAGGTGCTATAAGAATGTTTAACTCCATTTTATGAACAAGTTTGCAACAGACCTTAATAGTTTTCATATTAAAGTTTGTTTAAACAAGACTTATTTTATGTATATGTGTGCTTGTGTGCGTGTGTGTAAAATCTTTTGGCAAGTGAACATTCTGAGTTTCAGGTTTGATTTTAAATATTGATCATATTAATACATTTTTGCATAAAATGTAACCCTAATGTGTATTTTCCTTTAGCTCGTGCCCCGAATGACTTTCTAGCTAGGACACCATTGGAGCAAGGAAGTTAACAAATGAGAGCTCCTCTCCCATTACACAGCACAGTGCTTCCGGATATTTCCTATTTTGAGCAGCTGTAGGATCTAACTGACACAGCAGGATGACTTCAGAATATCTTTATGAGGAGAATTCTCTCTCATGCTTTTTCTTTTTCTTTTTTTTTTTTTTTTTTGCATCTTTTCTACATTGCCCCCACGAAAAGAGATTTTTTGAGTTCAGCCACCATAAAACACATCAACATTCTACTTTTCCTTCTGCCCAAAAAGACACGAAGGAAAGCGTAATAAAGAAAATAAACCTGTTACATAAAGAATAATGTTAATATAATAATGATTATAATATTAGACTCCAATCCCTCTTATATAAATTTTATAAATCCTGAGTATATATGGTGCTTATAGACATAGACATATTAAACAGAAATCCAACCTTATTAATTTAGGGTCCAAAATTGATAAATTTGAAAATACCATTTTGTTCAAGTTTAACTTTGCTATCTGAGTGTAAGCATGCCCACAAAATGAAAAGTCTAATGTAGTTGGTTGGGATTTCTTCTCTGTACTTATCCTAACATTGTTTAATTATAAAATCTAAAAGCAAATATGTTTTTTTAAAAGTCTGTTATATACTGTCTATTGTTCAAGTTTAGTTTAAGCAAATGGCAAAGTCATGGTAATCTCTCTGGCCTGTAGTTTTGTTCCAAGTTTCTTCCTTACTCAGAAATCTTTGACAGTCCTTAGAGTCTCCAGAAAGTTTTAATGTTTTGTATGGTATTCAGGGCCTTACAAAAACCCCATCTTGCTAACCTCGTCTCATACCCTTTCACTCTGCCTCTTGGGCTCGCCAGGTTTTCTGCCTTTCCTCAAAGTGATGCATACAGACTTTTAGTGTCTTTGAAATAAATGCCCCATCATCACTCTCCTGTCCGGCAAATTCAGATTTTTCTTAAAGCTCAGGTAGGCTAGACTTTCCCTTTTAGGGAAGGCTTCTTGCATCCTTTTTTTCCCTCCCGGGTCCTGGCCAAATTACATCCTCTTCTGTGTTCCTTCACTCATTTTATTCATATCATAAGTATGACTATGCTATGTTATTATTATAGGATACTTGCTTTTTTGCTAGTTTCTTCGTCTTTTTGGAGAGCAGGTGCAATATATCTTTTTATCATTAGATCCTGGCATGGTCCTAGATCTATCTACAGTTGTCAATAACCATTTTAAAGATTTTATTTATTAATTTGACAGAGAGAGAGATCACAAGTAAGCAAAGAGGCAGACAGAGACAGAGAGGGTGGGGGGAAGCAGGCTCCTTGCTGAGCAGAGACCCTGATGCAGGGCTGGATCCCAGGACCCTGAGATCATGACCTGAGCTGAAGGCAGAGGCTTTAACCCACTGAGCCACCCAGGCACCCCATCAATAACCATTTTAATAAATGAGGGGGAAAATATCCAAATTGTCTTCCATCTCATAGAAGTATGTTAATCTTTAATGTTTAAGTGGAGTGACTGCATGGTTGACATTTCTAGTAGCCTGTATATTGCCAAGGTAATTAACATTGCTCCCACGTTTTTGCCTTAGCCTTCAACAGAACCTGTGGACTTCCTAAAGATTCCTTATGAAAGTAATTTAACCAGTTAAAATATATCATACTATAAAAAATCAATTGTTTTACAGGTGCTTCGTTCCATGAGATCTTCCAGCAGAAGTAATTTTGGGTTGGTGCCTATTGAAAAGCCTTCTGTTTAGCTGATGGCATTGAAATGGAGTTAGAGAAAAAGTAAGGAGACTCACTACTCCATTGCCAGGGAGCCAGAAGGACAAGTTGAAAAGTGACTTTCTTTTGACTAAAGAAAATCACATTCCACTAAAGGCAGCACATTTTCAGACTGGTGATTGGCCAACTTTATATCCATAAGGAACGTGATTTAATAGAAGAAGAGCAGCCTTTCAGAGAGCTAAACTTTTTGTCGAGGTTTGGACTGAAGGAACAAGGCGTATCTTGCCTATCTCCAAGCAGGGCAATTAGAGCTCTTTTGGTTTCTAAGAGAAAATCAAACTCCCAGGGAATTTTTCAAGGCCCCTTTCCTGTGAAATATGACAGTTTGCAGAAAAGCCTTTTCTTCTTCCATTTACCCTTTCAATGAGGAAGCTTATCTTCCTGACAAAAATTGCATTAAGAAGCAGATGCAGCCATTTCCCCTTAGGCAGCATTCTGGGGCAATGAGAGAAGAACTCCTTGAAGATAAATGGGTTGCTCAGTAGCCTCAGGCAGGAGGAATAAATGCATCCTTTCTGTTTCAGACTTTGGCTTATTAGCCCAGGGTTTTTGATTAGGAGTAGTTGCTGACCAGCAGTATTTCTTGTCCTAGTGGAAGTTGTTTGGGAGGAGGGGTTGTCTAACTGTGGTCAGTGCAGGTTCATTTCTCTGTTTCCAAGTCCAGGCAGCTTGAGAGGTGTCCTTTGCGGTCTGGAGTGAGACTGAGAAGCTGAGTGAAGTGGCACTTTATAAATCTCTCCCTCTTTTCAGGTAATACTTCTTTTTGGGCTCTCAGGCTGCAGGTCCTGGAGCAACAGTGACTATTACTGAGATGTAAAGATGCGGCCATATCACACGTCACATGAAGTCTGAAGTTGGACTCGGGTGCTCCGCTCCCTCTTCATAATGTCCTGGGACTCTCCTCTTTGTTGTACCCACCCTGACCCCAGAGACATTTTCTTTTCTCTCTCATTGCTCACTCCTGCCTTCAGGATCTCCTAGTCATAGATTTAGGTTTCTCCCAATATTTGTGTCTCTTACCTCTGCTTAGCCCACAGAGACCAGGTAGTAGAAATTCTCTTTAGAAGGGAAGAAGAGGGAATCACTAAGAAAACTTATATTTAACATTTCAGTCCTCCCATCATTCCGTTGCCTTATCCATAATGGCGCTAACCGAATATGATTTCATTTAGGATTTAGGGCAAAATAGGTAATGTGTTTTTAGCTAAGAATTCCCGAGTGCATATTTCTTTTCACAAGCAATTTCTTGGTGATAAATATGAAATCACTCTGTGTTTGTAATCCTCATTCTTTCTTTCTTTCCTTTGTCTTTTTCTCTGTCATTCCCGACAACAGGTATTACTTGTGTCCAGCTTTGACAGCTAAGTTTTGGTTCATATACATAAGTCTTAGAAACACAGATCTATGGTACTTCATGTGACAAGATGAGAATTTCTTCAAAGCTAGGATTCATTTTACCTCTACAAAGTATATATTGAAAACAATAACTTTTAACTAAAATGGACTTTGGTATCACAATTGATAAAAACAGAGCTTTGTGAAGAATTTCATTTATTGGTAGAAGAATGGGTGACTTTAAATACATTTTCTCATATTAAATGTTTTGAGTTGACAATTTCTATTTCAAAGAAAAAATATAATGGATTTGCTATTTTGTTTTTTTTTTTTAAGCATATTCATCTTGCTACTACAGTTAATGAAATAGAGTCTTTATCACGGGGAGGGTCTTTGGCCAGTGGGTATGTGATTTGCAATAGTGTGTGGTTCAAGGTGTGGCAGGAACAGGTAAGATGCAGGAGTTGGGAGGGGGGATGTTGCGGTTGTTGTTGGTGGTGGTGAAAGGCACAGATAGACCAGGCAACTCTAGGTGTTACTAAACTCAAATAATCTTTACACCAATTTCTAAATGGTGTTAAAGACTATTTTGAGAGGATATTAGGTGAGCAGTGGGAAGTAGGAGTGAGGAAATAGAAGGGAAAGAGTGTAGCCCTTCTACATTCATGTTTTCCCACCAACCAAAGGCACAGATTCCAGATTCTATCCCAAAGTTCATTTCAACTGATGTTTGAAATTATTTTTAGCTCTCCTGAAAAGGTGCTTTTTTCCCAGAATGATGATTTATGCTATAGTTCTGAAATAAACACTACTCTAATTGTGGATTACCAAATACCTGCTGTGTTTGATGTTGGAATAGCTTGATCAGCACTTTTGGTTGAGAGGGCTCTAGGTTATTCCTTGGAAAACAAGTTTGTTGTAACACCTCTTTATACAACCTTGGTTACCTTTATTGCTCAATTAAATAAAAACTGAGCAATCACAAAACATTGTTATATGGAGGAACAGTATGAGACCAGGGGTAGGCAAACTTGTTTTTATAAAGGGCCATTTAGTGAATATTTAGACTATAAGGTCACTGTTAAAATTATTCGTCTCTGCTGATATTGTGAAAACAGCCAGAAGACAATGTGTATTGTGTTTGAATAAAACTCATATAATACAAGGTAAAATAATAAGAAATATGATCCATATCCTTTAGTTTTAAATTTTATATTTTCCCCCATAATTCCCACTAATAGTGTGGCCTCCTGAAGTATACAAGAAATTTTGTAGGTTAAAAAAAATAAATAAGATGCAGGGGCACCTGGATGGCTCAGTGGGTTAAGCCTCTGCCTTTGCCTCAGGTCATGATCTTAGGGTCCTGGGATTGAGCCCCACATTGCATCGGGTTCTCTGCTCAGCAGGGAGCCTGCTTTCCCCCACCCCACTCTCCTCCTGCCTCTCTGTCTGCTTGTGATCTCTCTCTGTCAAATAAATAAATAAAATCTTTAAAAAAAAAACCACATTTGCCATCTATAAGTGGATAACAGACCCTTTAGGAAAAGGATAGAAGTAATAAAAGACAAAAGAGGAAGGACATTGTGGAGAGAACTTTTCTTTTTTTTTTTTTCACAGAAATCTTTTTCCCCCAATGAAACAATAAGTTGTCTTAATATTATTTGATTAACTCTTCATATAATGTCATGTAACATATTCTGCTAACAAGATAAGGAAATGTTGGCTTTGTTTTGCTACTATTTTCTCTCAATCTACAGAATTTCCCTTTAGAAATAATCTACATGTAATTTATTTGCATGTTTTTCTTATAGAGGACCTGCTACCTGTGGGAGACAATATAGTGTATGGGTTAAGAGCTCTAGGGCTGGAATCAGACTGGTTTTGACCCCCAGCTCTGCCATTCACCATTATCAGATAATTTATTTCTGTCTCAGTTTCCTCAACTCTGTGACATAGAGTTGCTGCAAAGATTATATGAGCTAACGGGGCACCTGGGTGGCACCTCATGCCTTCAGCTCAGGTCATGATCCCTGGGTCCTGGGACTGAGCCTCTAGTCTGGCTCTCTGCTCAGCAGGGAGCCCGCTTCCCCACCCCCACTCTCTCTGCCCGCCTCTCTGCCTACTTGTGATCTCTGTCTGTAAAATAGACAAAAGTCTTAAAAAAAAAAAGATTATATGAGGTAATACGTGACAGTAGTCACCATATATATGCTGATTACTCTTGTGAGTGCTCAGAAAATGTCATCCATTATCCCTGTTATTCATACACATCGGCTCTTGAATCAACCTGAAATTTGCCAGTCACATTTATTTTACTTGATTCATATTTTTCACTTGGATCTGAATGTTTTAGGAAGATAACTATATAGAAAAAATCTTAATATATATTTTACATTTCTATTCTTAATATATATTTTACATTTCTATTCACATGTGCACAGATTATTTTTATTTTAAAATTCTCTTTATAAGAATAATTACACCACTTCTGTTGTTTGTTAATAAGATAAAATTCTCTTTAATGGTGAAAACATTCGTATATGAGAATCTGTAGAAGAATGCATTTGGTGATTGTAATATGTCACAATTTATTTTATTGCTTATCAAATAAAAATAGGAAGGAGATGAATGTACAGCCAGGTGTCACCCTCAAGGTGACTGATCTTTTAGACCCTAAGATACCAAATATATAAAGTCAGTTGCTTCGGCATCTTTGGAATTATAATGGGTTTGGATGAATATTTTGACTGTGGCTGCTGATAATTATAATATCTGGCAAGAATGTGCCATCTTTGACTGCACCGTTTGTCATAAATTTAGTTTATCTACACGGTCTCACTCCATCTCTCATCCTTCCAAGGAGCATTTAAGACTAGGAGAACTAGTTTCACTAATGGAGGAAAGTTCTCCTAGTGTGTTGAGTAGAAAATGGCCACCACCATTTAGTTGAGGAACTGGAGTACTTCCTAGAGAAAAGACATAATAACAAAGCCTGGAATAGTTTTGTTGGAATCAATAGCCTGGTGTCTTTACTCTTAGATCTTCTCCTTAGTTAATATTTGACTTCCAGGGAGAAGAATAGCTCTAAGACTGTTTGCCTTAATAATATCTAAGAGTTGGGTCTGTGTGCTTTAGTTCTCCTCTGTCACATAAAAGGCACCATGGTAATTCTTACACTGGGGACTCAGTACATCAAGTCTACATAAAGGGAGTTTCACAAGTGATAGCCATGGGGTCTGATATGAAACAGCAGTGCCTGCCAGAACTGGCCGAAGAACACAACAGTGGCTATAGCCAGGGGAACCAGCAAGTCTAAGTCAAAGTGAAAATGGCACCCAGTGGAGATGCTGGGGGCCCCTGCAAATCATGCGGGTGACTGGGAGTGGTATCCCCGGTATGTGCTAGTATCTAACAGAACTTACCCACTAGAGGGGGCTGTGGCAGAAGGGGAGAGAAGAAGCAGAGTCCACATAGTAGCAACCAGAGAGAGTAGCCACATCCAAGCAATGGGCATAGTCTCGGGTCTCCCACAAATGCTGGGAGAGCACTTACTGCCAGAAAAAAAAAGGAGAAAACTTTTCTGGCTACTGGGGTTACTTGTGCATTTTCCAGCAACATATTTTCTTATATTCTGAGAAATCAGAGACAATTCTGAAATGTTTGCACTGTTTTGGAAGGATCAGATTTGTATATGAGTCTTCACAATTGAGAAGTACAAAATGCTACTGCAGTTAAAACCTAGATGGAAATTAGGAGACCTGAGTCTGTCACCAGCTTCCTCATTAAATTGTTGTATGTCTTTGACCTTAACTTCTCTGAGTTCCCATTTCCTCAGTGAGCTAATTTTTTTTTTTAGGATCTTTCAGCAGTAAAAATGTGTCCCTAATATTTTTATGATGATAAAAGTGCCTGAGATATGTTTAAATGGAAAGCAAATGCTAAGATGAAAGCATAGATAATTGAGGGGCGCCTAGTTGGCTCAGTAGGTTAAGTGTCTGCCTTCCGTTCCAGGTCAGGATATCAGGGTCCTGGGATCAAGCCCTGCATTGGACTCCCGCTTAGCAGGGAGTCTGCGCTTCCCTCTTCCTCTCCCTCTGCCCATCCTTCTCCCTCCTCCCCAACTTGTATGCATGCTCTCTCTCAAATAAATAAAATCTTTAAAAAAAAAAGAAAACATAGATAATTGAGAGCCCTCTTCAAAGAAAGAATAGTATTTGCTTCACATACAGACATATTTTGTACCCTGAGTCAATCTGCCTTTTACCAGTTTGCCATTAAACTTGATTAGTATATACAAATAATTCATTGCACACATGAACCATTAAGTGGTAGGAAGAGAAAACAACCATCACCAGCTATTATGACCATAGTGCATTTTTCACTTGGCTAGTGGGAGAAGAAAGTCTACCATTGGTTATGATACTTGTTTTTTAATTTAGCATGCACATGAACTGAGCATTTCCACTGTAACCATCTTGTTTGAATTGCAAAATCTAAAAGTATTTGATTAGTTGCTAATAAGTATCTGAATTTAGTTCAGCATAACAGATTTCTGTTGAATGTCTGATTAGGTATAGCATTGTGTGTACACTATCGATGAGAGTTCTGTAATTATCCGTTTGGGGCAGTAAGATTTTCAAGTCAAAGATCAACAAAACATTTGAAAGGATGGGGTAATATGCAATTTAGTGCAAAGAAGGGAGAAATCAAACAGGGCTGGATGAGGAAGGACCTCCTGGAGTTATTAGCAGGACATGATGATGGCCCTAAAAGTAGGTCCGAAAAGATCACAACCCTCAGGCTTGACGATTCACTAGAAGGACTCACAGGATTCAGAAGTTGTTATACTCATGGTTCTGGACAATGAGAATCAAGTCAACTGAAATCAAAGATTCATGCAAATCAATATAGGAGACCAGAAGTTCCCAGCCTAATTCTTTTTTGGTTCTGTAGTACCCAGCACACAACCAGTAAAACAGTAAGAACTTAATGAATTTTTTTCAAGTAAGTCAATAGATGAATGTGGCTAAACAGCAAAAACAAAAGCAATAACAAAACGGAAAACTGAAACACAGTATACATAAAAAAATGATTGGGATTAAGTGAAACAATTCTAAAGTTAACATTATGTTCACAAAGTAAACTGTTCTTTTATATTACTTATTTTTACTCTGCTTTAATTATTTGTGGTATGATTCTAATCCCCAACTTGGTTTCCCAATGTCTGATTGACCATGGGCAAGCAACTTTATATAAAGACTCTGTTTTCTTCTGATTAAAGAGAAGATTGGATAATCAGAATTCTCCCTTCTTCTTTCTCCCCTCACCCCTACCCCCACCTGCTTTTTCTCCATTCCTCTCCCTCTTCTCTCTGACTTGCCAGGTCTAATCCATAGGAGCAAAGACTTTCCAAACCAGTGAATAGTGTGATGTATTTCTGTTACCCTCTTGGCCCAGGTGTATTCTTTGGGCCCAAATTGGTTATAGTTTTCCTTTTCTACACAATTTCAGTTTTACTAATTAAATTACATTTTGGTGATTACCAGTGTTATTAATAGAAGCTAGTGGGCTCTGTATAACATTTATTTTCATTTAACATTGCCAAATTCAACCTTCGATTATTCATTCAGTACATATTAAATGCCTTATTGGCTGTATCATTTGTAAATATCTTCTCCCATTTATTTTCACTGAATTTTCTTTTTTTCCCCTTTTTATTTCATTGATGGTTTCCTTCTCTCAGCAGAGCTTTTAAAGTAGTACCAATTGTTTATTTTTACTTTTCTTTTCTTTAACTGAAGAGACATACCCAGAAAACAGTTGCCAAGGGTTATGTGCAAGAGTTTAACGCTTATGTTTTCTCCCAGGAGTTTTATGGCCTCACATCTCACATTTAGGTCACTAACCTATTAATCTTAAATCTATAACCTATTGCAAGTTTATTTTTGTGATTGGTGTAAGACTATATCCAATAAGGAGTTAGTATCCAATATGTATGAAGAACTCCTACAACTGCACATCAAAACTCTAAATCATCCAACTAAAAATGGGTAGAGGACCTGAATAGACATTTTCCCCAAAGATCTACATGGCCAACAGCCACATGAAAAGATGCTCAGCATCACTAATCACCAGGGAAATCCATATCAAAGCCACAATAGATATGAATTCATACCAGTCAGAATAGCCATTATCAGAAAGAAAAAAATGACAAGTGTTGTGAGGACATAGAGAAAAGGGAACCCCCGTGAAATGTTAGGAATGTAAACTGGTACGACTGCTATGGAAAAACAGTCTGCAGGGTCCTCAAAAAAATAAAAATAGAAATGCCATGCAATCCAGTAATTCCACAACTGGGTATTTACATAAAGAAGATGAAAACGCTATTTCAGAAAGATTTATGCACTCCTGTGTTCATTGCAATATTGTTTGCAATAGCCAAGATACGGAAACAACATCCACATGCATCGATACATCAATGAATAAAGCTGTGATATATACACACGATAAAATATTACTCAGCTATAAAAAAGACAGAAATCTTACCATTTGCAATGGCATGGTATTTGCACCCATGCTATTTGCAAACCATGCCATTTGTCACGACATGACATAGAGGGTGTTATGCTAAGTGAAATAAGTCAGAGAAGGACATTTGGTTTCATTTATATGTGGTATCTAAAAAGGAAAACAAAGGAACTAAAAAAACAAAACAGACCCCAAACAGAGACCCATAAATACAGAGAACAGACTATTACTTGCAGGGGGAAGAGGGCTGGGGGAATGGCTAAAATAGGTGGGAGGGATAAGAGGTACAAACTTCATTTATAAAATAAATAAGTCACGGGGAGGAAAAGTACAGCATAGGGAATATAGTCAGTAGTAATGTACTAATGATATATGGTGACGGTAACTACACCTATCAGGTAAGTATTGTGTATTATATAGAAGTATGTTGTACAAGTGAAACTAATATAACATTGTATGCCAGCTATACTTCAATAATCAATTTGTTTAACGTTAAAAAATATTTATTGAATACCTGCAGTGTACTTCTTCAGTTCTCAAGACAAAACAGACCCGGATCTTTGCCCATTTTTATGGAACAGGGAGTAGGAAACAAACAAGACATAATAAAAATTAAAGAGGAGGAAGGTACAGAGACTAGACAAAAACAAATAAAAATTAAATCATATAGTTTTCTAAACAGCAAGAAAAAGAAGAGAGAAATGACATAGAGCCAGGTAAGGAGAACTGAGAGGTTGTGAGATTTTGCGGGGCAATTTGAGATAGAATGGGCAAGGTAGGTAGGCCTTGGCCTATACACCAATAAAATCCCGAAGGAAGACAGGAAGTGAGGGATGTGAATTCAAGCCAAAGAACATTCTGGGCAGAGGGAACAGCCCATGAATGGTTGGAGCACGCCTGGAACTTTTGGGGAACATTAAGGAGTCCAGTTGGGTTGGAGCAGAAAGAGCAGAGGAAAGCAGTAGGGAAAAAGGTCAGAAAGGTGGTGGACAAGATTTGAGGGACATCATGAAAGCTTTGCAGGACTTTGTAGGAGATGGTACCCTTTATTTTTATTTTTAAAAAATATTTTGTTTATTTATTTGACAGAGAAAGACACTGCAAGAGATGGAACATAAGCAGGGGGAGTGGGAGAGGGAGAAACAGACTTCCTGCAGATCCGGGAGCAGGGATGCAGACACTTAACAACTGAGCCACCCAGATGCCCCGATGGTGCCTTTTTATTAATTTTTCTGCTTAGAACTTCTACTTTATAGAATAGTACATAATTTAGGGAGTTAATTTATAATTAACGTATAATTAATATTTCCTTCATGAGCATAATCATTAAATTGTTTTAATTTTTAGAAAACTCATGACCACAAATACTCATTTTAACTTCTCATCTATGATGCAAATATTTACCTGTAATTTCAGTAATGAAGTGTCCTTTATAAAAGCTTTCTCCTCTATCTAACCACCATTAACGACCACGAGATTCTTTTTCATTGTGCTAGGTTCAGTTTGAACACAGAACCTACATTGATCAACTCATTGCTCTCTACAATTTTATTTATTTATTTAATTCATCTGCATTTGAACCACTTTGTGGAGAATAAAAATACAGAGCAATTTTATGTCCTAAAAATTTAGCTTGAACCAGAAAGTGGGTACTTCTTTATCCTGCTCTTTGGTTTCATTTTAATTTCAAAACTAATTTCATGCTTTTAAATGTTAAATTACTATAAGGGTTTTCAACTTTCTGTCTTTAATTCTAGTATTATCTATTATCTACCATGCTAATTTTCTTTCTGATTAATTGAGAGTACAATAGACACAAGTACAGAAATAGCAGAGGTCAGAATGCTTACCAAATGAAGTTTTGATACAATGCATAATTCATGAAATATATTCACTCATGTTTTCCATTGTCCTCAACTGAAAATGTACCTTGCTAAATGCAGCTCTCCACATTGTTTTATATCTCGTTGAAGTCCTCAGATTCCTACTGTTTTCTGCTTTTGAAAAAGTCTCTTTTAGTCTGTTATTTTTTTAATATAAATGTTTCTTCTAAAAAGAATACTTTTTGGCTTTGTACCTCAAAATTCTCTAAAAGTTGGTTACTCAGTGCCAAAGGAATTATGTATACCAGCTCATAATTCAAGTTAATCTATTGATAAGCAAAACATAAACTTATTTCATTATATAATGTACCTATTTTTAACCAGTATTCTCTTATTTTGTGTTCTCAAAGAGAAGAAACTAATTTATTGTTGGTCTTGCATTGGTAATCAGAATGCTCTCAGCTGCAAGTGGCAGAAATTCAATTCAAATTAGCTGAATTGAAAAAGGGATGGGAAGTTTATCAAGGGTGTGGGTTGATTCAAATACCGTGGGTGCAGTGGATCTGGTGATATCACTAGAATTTTGGATATCTGTGTGTCTCTCTTGTTTTTACTAACTTCTTATTTTGGCACCATTTTTGGGCAACACATGGCAGCAAAGATGGTTGGCTGTCAGTGCCAGGCTTATGTGGCCTCATAGCTAACGATCCCAGAGAAAAGACCAAGAGTCTCTTTCCCCTAACATTTATAGTTTCTTTGGAGGGGTTACATTTGGCCCTTCTTGACCATGTGTGTATTGATAAATTTACATCCAGAGAGATAAGAAACTCTGACTAATATGGACGGAGTACTTGTCTGTGGTGGGAAAGGTAGAATGGCATGAACAGAGAATGAGACACTTTTAAACCAGAGAAGCAAAACAAACAATAGTAACAAATTCCCATTGTCTAATTCAGTTCCTTTTGATGCCAAGTGTTGGTCAGCAGGTGCAAATAGCAAATTTCTCCACCAAGGCAGTTCATGAGGTCAGTCATTTATATTTTAGAACATCTTCTAAGTGTTAGTCTTCATCTCAACTGTGGACAGCTCAGATACAAGTATTACCAAAAAATAGGAGCATGTTTTCCCTCCATTTGAATGGCTGTCTCCTCTGTTCACTATACTGCTTATTCAGAACTCCTAGAGAAATATTACAGACTACATTGGAGTAAGGTGTGTATTGTGTTTGTGTTCTCAGGTAGCACTCTTTAAGTTGTACAAGTTGTACTTGAAGGATGGTAGTCCTTCGTTGCTCTATGAATCAAAAGACAGTGTCCTAGTAAGGGTATTTGGGGACCCTTTCAAACCTGGGAGGTGTAAGATACACCAATGATTGTAGATGAGCTTCATGGGTTCCACAACAAGGGAGAAGAGTATGATGACATTTATTATTTGCTTGTTTTTAATTCTATCCGGTAAAATTCTCTTTTAGATTTAAAAAATGCCATGTGAGAAATTAAAGATCAATCTAATAAGCAAAGAAGGCATAACTGTACTCTTCGATGCCTCAGGAAGGGCCAGTGGAATATAGGCCCAGTGCTGGGCGCTGATTGTGGGGAATACAGTAAACTTCAGTGTTAGTCAGCCTCCTTTCTGAGATTCATATAGAAAAAGGCGACAATTTCGGGTTAGAGCCAAGAATAAAAGACCAAAAATAAGTAAGTAAATAAATAAATAAATAAATAAATGGGAAAAAAGAAGACTCCTGAACAGAGATAGCACCATAACAAAATTCCTCATCACCTACTATCTTTCTAGACCAAGTATTTGATGAATTTTAGGGATTATTTAAGAGCATATTTCTTATTCCATAGCCCTTATTTAGAAATTTAAACATCTCTAAATGAATTGATGCTGCGATAGGTCCATTTCTCCTTTTCATTTCTGCTGCCAAAATACATAGCTCTGTCATCTCCAGCCTGGATTACCCTTTGGCCCTCTAGTTATCTGCCAGCTCTGTGGTCTGTCTCCTCTAATCCATGTTCAACTTTGGGGTCCTGGTGCTACTTCTCTGTGTAATACTCAACTGTGATCTCTTTCCACCTATGAGGGAAATGCAAATAATAGTTATTATAATGATTATAATAATTATTATTATTTTGTGCACAGACCTTTTATGATAAAATAGGATCCGGAATCTGGGAGCCAAGATCAAAGCACAATTCTGCTTACTAGTTGGGCAGCATGGGTATCAGTGTACATACCGTCCTTATAGTTTAGCTTCCTCATCTACAATGAGGTGATCAAAACGCAATCTGCCTTATCAACGTGTTTTGTAAGGATTAATGAAAAAAAATGTATGTGACGTGTTTGTGATAGCAGCTATGATATAGTTGATTCTTAATAAGTGTTGGCTCTGCTGTGACTTCTGTCTCCCTCCCTAGCCTCATCTTTGGCCAGTCCCCCATACTGCCGTATGATCTAGCCACGGCAAAGTTCTTGGTTCCTGAATTGCCATTCTCTTTAATATTTCTTGGCCTTTATACATACTGCTTCCTTTATTTTTCCCACTGGACTGAATGGTTTAAGCTTAGCAAATATATCTTACTTGCATTTGCAGTTCTTAACACAATGCCAGGCACTTAATTGAGGACTTGAAAGAAATAATGTTGAAGGAGGACAGCTGTTCATTCATCAAAATACAATTGGTTTCTTCCTGTATTTTCAGTTCAGCCTCACAGTATGGTAATGTAGAAGCCTCATTGGAAGAAATTATTTCACCCTAAGGTCAAGAGCATGCAAGTGTTGCAGAAGTAAGTCCTTTGGATTAAAAACTGTGACTTTTTCACAGTTCTTTAATTTTCTTGGAGCAAGCTGTCTGTTTCAATGGAAGCTCAATTTAGCATTAGGTACTGTAAAAAAGGAAAATGTGCTCCTTTGTGGTATTGAGAAGAAACATAAAAATCAGCTAATGGGTGAAAGTTTCTCTGGGCATGTTTTGTTTTCTGGATGAATGTGGTTTATGACTGCTGGGTGTTGGGAATTCCTTCTTAATTATGGCTTGTCCTCTCAAGACTCTACCTTTCTTGCACTGGAGAGAACCAGCATGATCCAATATAAGTGCAGGTCAATGCTATTGAATTTCTTGGTCTGTGTCATCAAGGTACAAAGAGATTGTGACATTCTCATTCTGATCAATTTTGAAACATTCAACCAAGAAGATTTGACCCAGCAAAATATGTTAGAAGTATCTCTTCCACAAAAATGTGTAGCTGTTTCTTGGAACTTTTTGTAAGGGCTCAGAAATAATAATTCTTTGAATGCCACGTGATAGTTTTGGTGAAGGGTGACCAGTTGGTTTGAAACAATGGTAGTTAAAGAAGTATGAAGTGCTAAGAGGAACTAGGTTTCATTGTAAATATCTTTTCAACTTTGGGGTTATTCTGTTTGCATATTGCCGTGATTGAGTATTGGTGAGTTGCCCAGAATCACTTCAGTACAGTAAATGACTGTCTTGTTCAAGACTTGCTTGTTACTTGTTTGTTTATGAACTACTACTCCAGTACTATTTGCCCTACTTTATAAATATTTAAGTTTACTTTATCTTCAGTCCTCAAGTGAACAGACATCTCATTCAATGACAAAGCACAGTAATGCATTCTAATTGTCTAATATCAACAAAACATTTCAAAATTAACTTTATGCAAATATGATTGGATATTTTCCATTAGTTGATTGAAATGAAATGTTTGAAAAATTGCTTCAAATGTTTTTCCCAATTAAAATTATTGTTACCATAGATTAATTTGTCACTGAAATACTTAATGCAAATACATTTAATTTCTTTGCAAACTCAATTCAAGAGCAACATCTCAGAGGTGTCTTAGAAATAAATTATAAAATTATTTTAAACAGATCTTTTATTAGTTTTTAATAAAAATATAACATGATGCTCTGAAATAATTTGTGTTGAACTACAGAAGAAAATGCCATAAATCTCATTTTGACAAACGTTTTATTCTTTGTAATTTGTAATGGGAAACACTGCATAAAAGTCTTCAAGTAAGCTTTTGGCACCATTTGTTATATTTATTTCTTAGGATAGGATATGTGTGCATGTGCATCAACTTTTCTTCCTCCCTACTCCCCAGATACATCTCTTTCCCATAAAAAAGTGAGAACATTTTTTAGATTTGGGAATTTATAAAATCAAGTCATGTGTTAAGAAATTAGGATGCAAAGCTGAGAGGGGATCAAGGTAAAACTTAGGATAACATGATAAATTAACAGCTTCAAAATTTGAGCTGTGCATATCCTGTTTTAAGAATCTGTTTTTGCATATTTCTTCTAGTTGGATCCTCTTCTAGTTGGGTCTTCAGTTTTTAAAATATTATGGAAGAAATACTGACAAGATCTTGTCATGTATACTTAAGAAACTTGCAACACTTATTGTAATGAATTAGATTTTTACTGATGCCTAAGTAACTTGTTGATAGGATGCTGAATGCATTTATAGTACAGGCTTGATCATAGGAAAATCTAAGATAAAATTGGCTTTTGGAGACTTGTACCTTATAGTGGAAACTCAGGCCTACCATGAGTGCCAGTAAAGTTTGAATTTCCTTTGGCAACCCATTAAATCTTTTTTTTTAAATTGATACACATGCCATAAAATTTACCCCTTTGAAGTATGCAATTCAGTGGTTTTTAAAATATTCAAAAAACTGAACAACCATAACCACTATGTAATTCCAGAACATTTCCACCATCCCTGAAAAGAAATTGCACGCTCATTAGCTGTGAATTCCCACTCTTCCCTCTCCCAGCCCCACACAACCATAATCCACTTTCTGTCTCTGTAGACTTGCCTGTTCTGGGCTTTTCATACACGTGGAATCATACAATATGTGACCTTTTTTGTCTGTATTCTTAGCATAATGTTTTCAAGGTTCATGCATGTTGAGCATGTGTCAGTACCCATTGCTTTCTGTGGTTGAACAGTGTCCCTCGTATGGGTGCGTCACATCTTGTTCACTCATCAGCTGATGAACATTTCAGTTGCTTCTTCTTTTTGGTTATAATGAAAATGCTGTATGAACATTCATGTTTAAATTTTTGTGTGCATGTGTGTTGTCAGTGTCCTTGTACAGACACCTAGGAGTGGAATTGATAGCACTATGTTTAAATTTTGGAGGAACCGTCAAACTGTTTTCCACAGCACCTTTTACATTTTCACCAGCAATATGTGACAGCTCAGGTTTCTAAACATTATAAAACATATGGTATTTTAACTCAGTAATTGCCCACATTTTAATTGGGTTGTCAATCAACCCAATTGGTTGGTTTTCTTTTTATTGTTGAGTAGAGAGAGTTACTTATGTGTCATGAATATTAGAGCCTCAGCTGATAGATGATTTGCAAATATTTTTTCACACTCTGTTCATTGTCTCTTCACTTTCTTTATAGTGTCAGTTGACAAAGAAGTTTTAAATTTTGAATCCAACTTAATATTTTTCTTGATTACTTGTACTTTATGTGTCATATCTAAAAAAAAAGTTGCATTATAATTTTCTTGAAACATCACACCCACGTGTCTTGCTTCATCTCATGTCCTACCCTAAACACACAGTCACATGCATAAATCTCACATACTCACTTACAGCTTAGCTATCCCTAACTATTTGGACACACCGTCCTCTCTCTGTGGCCTTGGAATATGTTTTGTCCCTCTCTGAGTGCCTTAATTGGCATTTTTTAAAAAACTTTGACATTACCTAATTTAGGGAGTTGGCTCAGACCCACCTTCCCTTGCCTAGTTCAGTGGCTTTTTATCCTCTGTTTTCCTCTTCTAATGCCCAGAAATACAATAATGATTTAATTTTAATTGTTAATTTACATCTCAGTCACCCACACTGCACCTTGAGCTCTTTGAGATCAAATTCTTTCGTTGATTTCTGGATATCCTGAATGGAGCAGCAGAATGTAGTAAATGTCCCCAAATACTTGAATGACTGCCTCCTGTTCTGATACTGCCTTCTTGGCCACCCAGAATTAGAGGCTGAGTGGTACTCAGACTGTTTTCCATGGGAGGGCCCAAGAGTTTGGATCTTTCGTTCTGTCCTTTCTGTCAGCCCGTCATGCCCTTTTGGTTGCAATCACTATAGTACACCATTCACTGAAGTAAAATCAGAGAACGTTATTTGAGCTAAGTGATTCCTGGATTATTTGATTCCTAATATGATTGAGTACTAATTCTCTGGATCCAGAATTAGAACTAGGTTTGGGTCTTTGATTTTCCTCTAAAAGAGTGAGGTTTGACCTAGATAAAGGGGACTCACAAGATATAAGTACGAAAGTTGACTTCAATACCAATTTAATTTTCCTTAGACCCATTGGGAAGAAGTAGGGAAGAGTGGCCATTTTACTGCAGGCATTCAGTGGTTCTGGTGGCGGAACTGGAGACTTGGATGTGTTCCATCAGGATACTTGGATGATGGCCTTGTGAGATACTTCCTTGGGAGCAAGGTGCCAGACTCTAGTCATTAGGGGCCTATTTTTCTTACCACCAATCCCTCTGGAATATACTGTTACTTCATATTCGCATTTCCAGTGTAGACTTATGCCTAAATTCAAAGGGATGCTTGGCAATCAGATTGTGTCCACAGCTTTAACTAATTCAGGGTGGAATTTTTTGCCCTACCCTATAAAAGGCTCATTACTACATTTGGGGAGGGACAATAGCAAGCCTCAGTACATTGACTTCAACTTTTTCTTCTGAAGGTGTGTTATTTTTGGTGAATTACTTCAGCCAGTTTTAGGAAATGAATACCAAATTAGAGAATTTTGCGCACTGTGGCAGGTGGACAGAACTCCCTGTAACTTCATATCCTAAGTGCTGGACAAGAATGGCTTCCTAATGACCTGGAAATGTTGACAAAAACTAATGGCTCACGCTAACAAGAGTCATTTTAGTCACTGAGCTTAATTCAGATGTTAGGCAAATATCTATAACATGATGATAGGATATTATAAACTCTTCATAAATAAAATTGCATTTGTATTTTACAAATATGTTTAAATTTAACATCAAGCAACTATGCTTAGAAAATATTCTAATTGGCAGTATGTCTGAGTTGTAAAACATGACTTGAAATATTAAGTTTTGTAATTAACATAGAAGTACAAAGATAGTTCATGAATATTCTTGTTTCTAGATGAGATTTTAATCGTACTTTTTAAAGGCCAAATGTCTCCATCATATGACATATTTAAGGAATAGAAACAGTTTTGAAGACGTTATTATTATTATGATAAAATAATTTTATAGTCTACACGTTTGGCAAATGATATTTGCTTATTGACTAAAATAAATAAGGCAACTGAAAGTAAGAGCTTATGTAAAATGTGGCACTAGTGTAAACAGAAATACAGAGGGAAAGAGGAAAAGTCAGTAAATGAAGAAAAATTAACATTTCATTCTCTAAATTACTTAATATATATTTCAGCATATATGTCAACATTTGTGGCAATTAGTTTATAATAAAAGTCAGAGGATTTTCTGAATATAGACAGTCACTGAAACAGACAAGCCTAATACACTATTATAAATTTGACTTACAAATCTTTCTAAAAATGGAGGCTTATATTTGTGTGTGTGTGTATGTGTGTGTAAGGAGAGGGAGAAAGATCGGGAGACAAAAGCAGACAAGAAGAGCTACAGAGTATACCATGTAGTAGTAAGGCATATTTTGTGGCTAAGGCATTCTAAATATGTCTGAAATGCTTCACAAGTATAACTCATGAACTGTGATTATAGCCTAAACTATACATGCTTTATAATTTGCAATTCTCTAAAATATATTTTGTGATTCTTGAAATCTATACAACAGTTTACTACTTGGAAAGGAAATATGTACTTGCTTGTTACCATTTTTTTTTTTCTCTCTCTCTCTCTCTTTCTCTCCTCCTTTAAAAATTTCCTATCTGGTCTTGATCTGATTCCTTAGCAAATGGGGTTGTGAAGTCTCTGTCCTCTCAAATTACTCTCATCTGTCAAAAGAAGGAATTTACACATAGCGCCTAAATAAACAAAAGTGATTTCTTTTTCAGTTTTCTATTGGTTAAAGCTGTTTCTTTTCTTATAGGGAGATTCACATTTCGAATTTCATGTTTGTCTTTTGGAAAATAATTACATTTTCTGTTTCCACAATGAAAAGTTCATTGGCTGTCTTACCATTTGAGAGTCACTCCTGCATTGCCTGCATTTAGCTATAGGCATAGGGAAATTTAACAAAAGTATAGGTAAAACATAAGCAGGAATATCCTGCAGAATAACACATACTATTTAGGTATACATATTTAATGAACCATACTGGCCTTTTTGTTTACCTAGAACATGCCAAGTTCATTTTTGTCTCAGGGTCTTTAAGCACTCTCCTCTGATAAGAATATACTTCTTTCTCTGCTAATTGTACTATGTGATGAATCATAAAGTCATCAGTAAAACTCAAAAGAAGCTGCTACTATTTCCCTATTTTACAGATAATAAAAGTGAGGGAGCAAGTTTAGCTTTGGGGGGATTAATTGAGGTAAACTGCTTAGAACAAACTCTAAAATAGAGTAAACAATTAATAAATATTAGCTTTTGTGATCTGATACATAAATAACATTGTGTATTGATATGTTTCTTTTCCCAGAGTCAGCACAATTTTTAGAGCTAGTGAAAGAGCTTTTATAAGCCTACAACCAAAAACTCTTCTGTAGATAAACCTTAAAACCAACAGTCAGAATGTTTTAAGTGTTTTCACTGAATCCTTTCAGTCTTGGCTCTGATTTTTTTATACCATAACAATTAGCAGCGGTCAGCCAATATGTTGGGATTGGAGCAGCTGTCAGGGAGGGAAAAGGAAAAAAAAAGCTCCGACTTAAATGGATCATAATAATGATCTGCCACCACAAGTTACCAGGAAGCATTTAAATTATCTTTATTTCCTTCCATTTTAAAGAAGCAAAGGTATATGTAAGAATATGCTTTAGAAGTTTTACCCAAACTGCTGCATCCTCTATTTTTATTTTTGAAAAAACTTCTAAAAAAATCATTCACAATCCAAACTAATAAACAATAAATAATGAACCAATAAATAGGAAGGAAATTAAATTTTTCCCTTTTATATTTTCTGCCCGAATATCATCTCCTTATATAGGCCTTCCCAGAGCTCTGTATCTAAAATTGTAGCCCATCGCCCATTGGTCCCTTACCTTATTTTATTTTTCTTCCTACCATTTATCTTTTTTTAAAAATAAACATTTATTTATATTAGAGAGAGATGGGGGGAAGCAGAGAGAGAGAGAATCTCAAGCAGATTCCATGCTGAGTGCAGAACTTGAGGTAGGGCTCCGTCTTGCCACACTGAGATCGCCGTCTGAGCCAAAACCAAGAGTCAGACACTTCATCGACTCTGCCACCCAGGTGCCCATTCCTAGCATTTATTCTTTATTGGTATTATATAACCCTTTATTATTTTGTTAGTGTTATTTTTTTGTGCCACTAGAGTCTGAACCATGTGAAGATAGATCTTTCCTCTTTGTTTGCTATGTTACTGGCACATAGAACAATGCTTCCCATTTAATAGACATTTAAATATGTGTCAAATAAGGGGCTCCTGGGTGGCTCAGTGGGTTAAGCCTCTGCCTTCCGCTCAGGTCATGATCTCAGGGTCCTGGAATCAAGTCCCGGGTTCTCTGCTCAGCAGGGAGCCTGCTTCCCCACCCCCCCCCCCACTCTCTGCCTGCCTCTTTGCTTACTTGTGATCTCTCTCTGTCAAATTAATAAATAAAATCTTTTAAAAAATGTGTCAAATGAATCAAAGAATGAATTAATTAATAAAGAATGCAAAAGCACTAAGGAACATAGCTGGATTAAATTGCTATAAATTTGTTCTCCCTGCTACAATTTTATAATCTCGAATTTTTCTCCTGAAGCCTCTGTTTTATTCAACAGTTACTGATATTTGCAAAACATTTATAGAAAATCTCACTATAATCCTAAAGATACATTGGATAAACTTGCATTATTCATACTGCAGAAATAAGCAAATATACACACAGCAGATAAAGATACTAAGTGAGAGATATAAACTAGACAGTTTATCTGACTCAAGAGCATTGAAAATATTTTAATGGTTGCTGCTAGAAGTTCTGTGGTACCTATTCTGTAAAAAAAGAGGGGCAGGGACTCTAGTATTTTTGTGTCATCTCTGTGTGTATAGCCCCTTTTATAACCACCTCCTTTGCTTAAAATTGTATTTTGGGACTAAGATCACTATTTTCCTTACAGGTGCTCTGGTAGGTCTACTACAACAAAACAAATGGCATAAATATAATACTTAAATTCAGTTTAATGGGATTTGATTGAGAAACAAAAGACATTTAAAATAGTACCTCCTTTTTTTCAAAAAAAATTTTTTATTTCTTTATTTGAGAATAGTTGGCACAAAATGTTACGTTAGTTTCAGTTGTACAACATAGTGATTCATCAACTCTATACATTATGTTACACTCACCACAAGTATAGCTACCATCTGTCACCAAACAGTTGTATTATGATACCATTGACCGTATCCCCTATAAATACCTTTAAAACAGTATGTCCTTTTAGAAATATCAACATATTTTTTCCTTGTTTATCCAATCAGCCAAGCTACCTATATACCTACTTATCAACAAATAATAATATTAAAAGACAACTAAATGAACTCTGATATATGTCAGGGAAACCAAGATAAATAAGTTAGCCTTGTTTCTCTAAAGGAACTTCAATCTAGTAGGGGAAGATAGGAACATCAAATATGTGTGTGTGAGTATTTCACACACACGCACACAGACATATATATTTAGTATTTGCCTCTGGTTCCCATCTGCTCCCATTTTCCACATTACCTCATCTATACTCTGGAAGACCAATGCCACCTGATTGCCAACCAAAGATCTTGCCTTCTACTTCTCAATGGAATTGGAATTTGTGAATTGTCTTAGTCATAATTAGCACAATTTCCCATGTTTGTACTTAAAAATGTTCCTCTTTCTGGACACCAGGGTGGCACAGTCACTTGAGTGTCTAGCCGCGTGTCCATCTCTTGGTTTCAGCTCAGGTTTTGATCTCAGTGTCATGAGGTCAAGCCCCTCATCCAGCTCCACACTTAGTGCAGTCTACTTAAGACTCTGTCTCTGTCTCTCTCTGCACCCCCTGCCCCCCACATGCTCTCTTTCTCTCAAATAAATAAATAAACCTTTTTTTAAAAAAAATTATCTACACTCAACCTCAACTCTTTTTGTCAATCCCCAGAGGAGGTTTTCTTTCTTTTCTTCTGTACTACATCTTCCCATCTATTCTTGACCTAATCTCTTCAAGAATTTTCTTTGTTGCTTCCTTATCTATTTTTTTATATTGTGTTAGCTTTTCCTTCTATGCTAGCTCTTTCTCCACACTTTGTACCCTTCATCCGGGTGGCTTTCCCTAGTTCATCTGTGTGCTGAATCCAGCCACACCAGCATGCTCCCTGAGAGCTAACTGTGAGCCCCACTTCCCAGCCCTGCTTTCATTAATGCCATGTTGGTAGATTGAAATCACCTCTATAGAGGAATGGTTCACATGATGGAAATAGGCAGATGCTACAAACCAGATTTTAGTGCTGGTTTTCAAACATTTATAGGCAAACTACTGCCATGTTGCTCCTTTTCCTTTATTATTTTTCTTTTTTTATTTTATTTTTTCAGTGTTCCAAAAGTCATTGTTTATGTACCACACCCAGTGCTCCATGCAATACATGCCCTCCTTAATACTCACCACCAGTCTCACCCATCCCCCCACCTTTGTCACCTCCCAAACCCTCAGTTTGTTTCTCAGAGTCCACAGTCTTTCATGGTCCCTCTCCCCCTCCGATTTACCCCAATTCACTTTTCCTTTCCTTCTCCTAGTGTCCTTCATGTTATTACTTATATTCCACAAGTAATGAAACCATATGATAATTGACTTTCTCTGCTTGACTTATTTCACTCAGCATAATCTCTTCCAGTCCCATCCATGTTGATACAAAAGTTGGGTATTCATCTTTTCTGATGGCTGAGTAATATTCCATTGTATATATGGACCACATCTTATTTATCCATTTGTCTGTTGAAAGGCATCTTGGCTCTTTCCACAGTTTGGTGATTGTGGCCATTGCTGCTATGAACATTGGGGTACATATGGCCCTTCTTTTTACTACATCTGTATCTTTGGGGTAAATACCCAGTAGTGCAATTGCAGGGTTGTAGGGTAACTCTATTTATAATTTTTTGAGGACTCTCCACACTGTTTTCCAAAGTGGCCGCACCAGCTTGCATTCCCACCAACAGTGTAAGAGGGTTCCCCTTTCTCCACAACTATGAATGAAAGGGGAGAGATCACGACTAACACCAAGGAAATAGAAACAATCATCATAAGTTATTATCAACAGTTATATGCCAATAAGTTAAGCAACCTAGAAGAAATGGATGCATTCCTGGAAATCTATAAACTTCCAAGACTGAAACAGGAAGAAATTGACAACCTGAATAGACCAGTATCTAGTAACGAGATTGAAGCAGTGATCAAAAACCTCCCAAAAAAGAAGAGTCCAGGACCTGACAATTCCCTGGGGAATTCTACCAAACACTCAAAGAAGAAATAATACCTATTCTCCTAAAGCTTTTTCAAAAAATAGAAACAGAAGGAGAACTTCCAGACTTTTTCGATGAAGCCAGAATTACCTTGATCCCCAAACCAGGCAAAGACGCCATCAAAAAGGAGAATTTACAGACCAGTATCCCTGATGAATATGGATGCCAAGATTCTCGACAAGATCCTAGCTAATAGGATCCACTGTACATTAAAAAGATTAGCCACCATGACCAGGTGGGATTTATCCATGGGATGCAAGGGTGGTTCAACATTCACAAATCAATCAATGTGATAGAACAAATCAATAAGAGAAGAGAGAAGAACCACATGGTCCTTCAATTGATGCAGATAAAGCATTTCACAAAATACAGCATCCTTTCCTGATTAAAACTCTTCGAAAGTTTTGGGATAAAGGGAGCATTCTTCAACTTCATAAAATCCATCTGTGAAAAACCCACAGCAAATATCATTCTCATTGGGGAAAAGCTGAGAGCCTTCCTATTGAGATCAGGAACACGACAAGGATGCCCCCTCTTGCCACTGTTGTTCAGCATAGTACTAGAAGTCTTAGCAACAGTAATGAGACAGCACAAAGAAATAAAAGGTACTCAGATTGGCAAAGAAGAAGTCAAACTCCCTCTCTTCCAAGATGACCTGATAATTTATATGGAAAACCTCCTTTTCATTTAAACTAAGTTCTTGAAAAGAATAGTCCTCTCTAAGTCTTTCTGCTTCCTCACTTCATATCAACTCTGTGAAATTAGACATCTGCTCCCACCCTCACCGGAAGTATTACAGCAAACAGAAGTGCTTTTTATTGTCTGACCTCTAGGCCACGTTTCATGCTGCTGCTGTCTTGCTTTCTGAAAACATCTTCTGCTTGCTCCGTGCTGTGCTATCTCCTGGGTTCTCCTCCCCGTCCTCTGACCAATTCCCCTCTGCATTTCTCATTGGATTCTCTTTCTTTGCCCCTGGTTATTTATGTTCTCATGATTCTGAGCACAGTCCTCTTCTGCATACTCTGTGTTGGCTAACTCACCTATGCCCAAGGCTTCAAGCCATTCCATTCATTATTGCCTAACATAAAGCTCTAGGCCAGACTTTTTGCTCACGTCTGATTGGATTATTCAGTCGAGTTCTTGATATGTCTGCCTAGTTATGTCGTGGGCACCTGACACTGAACATGTCAATGTTAATTTAGTGTTACTCCGCCTTCTATATTTCCTATCCAGATAAATGGCATCACCATCCACAAGTCAGCAAAGTGAAAAGCCTGGGAGTCATCCTTGACTCCATGCCGTTCTTCTTTCTGCAGATCCCGTCAGGCACTGAATATTCTTCTCTCTTCTTCCACCACACGTCTCATCCCAGCTCCCTCATTTTTAGGTCCTCATCAGTTCTTACTTAGATTGTTATCCCTTTCTCCTGATTTGTCTTCCTGCCTCCCACCGGCCTCCTTCACCAGCTCTCTCCAGTGCTGCTAGAATGATATTCAACTTCCTTCCTTCCTTAAACCCCTTCAGTGTCTCTTTACGGCCTGTAGGATAATTTCTTTATTATGAAATACCCTTTCAATTACAAGTAAGAGGAGACTCCACCCAAATTGCTTAAGCAAAATGGAACTGATGACAACTGAAGACTCCAGGGAATGGATCTAGATTGAATTATGTTGACGGGAATTGTTTTCTTTTCCTACTTCCGTTGTGCTTTCCGTTGTGTTGGCTCTAGGCTCAGGTTAAATGTGATATCAAGATGGTGGCTGCCACTGCGGCTTCACAATTCTCAGTTTTACAGTACAGCAGGAAAGAAAACAGGAAACTCCAAACCTCCCCATCAAGAGACTCTTTGTATCTCTTTGTTAACTGGGTTGTGTGCCTATTCATGAGCCAATCACCATTGCTAGTGTATTGTAACATGTTGATTGGCCCACATCCAAGGGGATGGCATATTCCTATCCCATATTCCATATCCCATATTCCATATCCCATTAGGGGAGGGCATATTCCTAGATGGAAATTCAAACCGTTGCTAGAAAGTAAAGCAGTGAACACTGGAGAAGCTCATAACGAAAGCATCTAGTATTTATTGAGTTCTTTACATGTTTAAGGCACTGCTTTAGTGTTTTTCATGTATTAACTTACTTAATCTTTATGACAACCTCATGAGGAAGTGAAGAAAACGACACATAGGTTAGATAGTTTGTCTAAGTTAGACACAACAAATAGCCAATGTCAGTTGCAAAATTCAGGTATAGATTTTCCTATTCATTCTTACCCAGGAAATTTCTGAGAATGTTTTAAATCAGATGGCCATAGTTAAAAAAATTAATGTATGTGTTATAAAAGGAGTGTGTTCCATTATCAAAGAGCTAAAAATCACCAGCTGTTTCCATTATTTTTTGTCCTGCATAGCACAAGGCCACTTTAAGAGTGTATTGGAAATGTCCCCAGAGGCTGGGGTTTCCTGGGTATCAGGAGGTTGGTAACTCAAGGTTGGGGTGAGGGTAAGTGCAGTCCACAAGTGTCTGTGGCAGACACTCTTTTCCCACCTAATCCCCACCTTGTTCCTCTCATAATCCCCAAGAGGTCAGGATGCAGTGACCACCAGCACCCAACTTTTTAAACTGCTGCTGGAGTTTAAATTACTGCAGAGGGGATGCCACAGTATGTTGGCCTTTCTCCCAATAGAAGCCATGAACAGGAAGATTTGGCCAGCTAATGCATGAAAGGTGGAATTCTATATATAACGCGTTTAAAGTGTCAACAATTACTTTTCTGCACAACAAGAATTACCTGTGTGCGTGTGGGGCCCTTCATGATTTGCTAGCCCTTGATCCCTTTCCAGACTACCTCTCACTCCTCTCCACTCCTCTCTGCTGCTCTGCTTTATGATTGAGGGGCCGCTCCCTTGCATGCCAGGCTGTTGCGCTCCTCCACACATCTGGTGTGTCTTGGCTGGTGCTGTACCCACTTCACTTTTCAGAAGTTGTGTCAAGCGTCATCTTCTCCATGAATGCTTTCCTGAAATCAGCCTCCTCGTGAGCAAACATCTACATCTCTCTTTGTGCCTCAGCTATATTATGAGGATATTTGCCATGATTTCTGTAATCCATACTGCATTCCTGTATTTATGTTTGTCTGCTTCTGCAGTGCTGCAAAATCCTTGAGAGCTGGAGGACATTTTATTCATTCTTATCTCCCCTCCATACTGCCGGACACATAACAGGTACTCAGTAAATGTAAGTGAATGAAATAAGAAATATGCAGAAACTCCAATAAGGTATCTTAATTGGTGACAATTAATTCTGATGAGCACTAGAAGGAACTAGGAGTTGGGAAGTTACTCACTCAAAGATTCTAAATTGGAGACCAGTTAACACATATATTTCTGCAATACAAAGAGCCCTCAGTTTCTGAACTCTTTGCCATCAAAATATTTGCTATAACATTATGCAGAAATTTTCATCCAAAACGTACTATCCAAATAGGAATTCTGCTTATAACACATTTATATGACTGTAACAATGGAACTGTTAAGTTGTAGGTGAGTCCGTGTAGGAGGATGAAGAGACTTCTTCTATCACTGCTCAGCAGTTCACTCCACGATCATGTCATTGTTTTCTAAGGAAATGGATGAGCTTGTGAAGAACATTGGTGAACACAAAAAGTCTAGAAAGTCCCATGCATTAAGAAGAATATTGGAGGGGTGCGCCTGGGTGGCTCAGTGGGTTAAGGCCTCTGCCTTCGGCTCGGGTCATGATCTCAGGGTCCTGGGATTGAGCCCTGCATCGGGCTCCCTGCTCAGCAGGGAGCCTCCTTCCCCCCCTCTCTCTGCCTACTTGTGATCTCTGTCAAATAAATAAATAAAATCTTTTAAAAAAAAGAATATTGGATGGATAAAATATATTGAGTGAGGTGAACACATAAAAGACATAAGCTTGGTCATGCATATACTTACATCTATAATGCATGGGCTTTGTTACACTTGTGAGAACATTCGAAACAATATGATATTACTTGTTTTGGAAAGCTTCACTGAGTTACTCAAGGATAATAGAGTCTGTTTGAAAAGCTTGAAAAGTATCTCATACAGGGGTTGGATAATCATAAACTTTGAAGCCATGTAGATGCTACTGAGGCACTCCATACCTTTGAAGATCTGAAGAAGAAGATGAAAGAGTTTGATCATTGGGTAAGGAAGTCAAGCTTCAGCTTCAAGTCCAGAATGGCATAGAAGATTGAACGACTATTCAAGAGAGCAGCATTTGAAGTTGTAGAGGAAACAGCTTCTTGGTGATGAACTTAAAGCAGTTTTTATCAGTGAATTAGAGAAAACTATTGACAGAGGTAGTTAATACATTTTCATTAGTACCAATTTTTTTGATAAAATTTGGCTTTTTAAAAATGAATGTCATCTTGGGGTGCCTGGGTGGCTCAGTGGTTAAAGCCTCTGCCTTCGGCTTGGGTCGTGATCTTAGGGTCCAGGGATCCAGCCCCGTGTCGGGCTCCCTGCTTGGTGGGGAGCCTGCTTCTCCCTCTCTCTCTCTGCCTGCCTCTCTGCCTACTTGTGATCTCTGTCAAATAAATAAATAAAATCTTTTAAAAAAATGTCATCTTATCAGAGAATTAAAAAAAAAAAAAAAGCCAGGGCATTACACATTCGAAGATAGGCTGACACAGTTTTTAAGTGAAAATTTAAAGTTTATGTTAAACTAAAACCTGTGTATTTATATAACTCTGAGCATCCAGGGTCCTGAAGTAAATGTTGAAGATTAAATTGCATTTTATATGGTTCTCAAAGCACAGCACTTTGGTTGACAAAGCAGGCATTCAGTCCTTACTCAAGGAGTCCTAATTTGTGACAGCTCATTTCTTTGGTTTGTGGAGTCTTACAAGAACATAAAGAGTTGGGGTTGAGATTTGAGTTAATTTTTGTTTAATAAAGAGCTGATGAAGAAATTGTTGAGTAGGCGCTGCTGTGAAAAAAGATAATTTGGATGATAAGCTAAGAAAAGGCTTTTTGTTTTGTTTTGTTTTTCATCTCAGCCTGGATATTTGAACTATTTTTTAATCCCTAATTCTTTTTTGCCAGTAGTGGCGTAATCTCTCTGCCAGGAGGGCTGTGTGCCTTCACAGACTGTAGCTTCTGTGAATCTTCAATGATACCCTGATGGTTAGAAGCACATTCTGTTTAGCTCCAAAACGTGAAAGTTAATTCAGGTTTCAGTTTTAATTAAGCATGTCTGTCCCTCCAAAATGAAAATCAAAAGCTCTTTGGGAAAAGTCAGGTCTTCTCCAGCCTCGTTGAAAGGACTTAAAGAAGTAAATGGGTTTTAAGCATGTTGGGTCTTTTCAAATAATGCCCAAAAGAAGAAAAGGCTTGCCTAAGCAAAGAATGACATGCACATGTTTTTCTGGTGTATGTATCTGTGTCTGTGAAAAATGTATTACTCTGGGCTGCTGTATTCCCTAAGAAAAGATACTGTCTACAGGTCAGGGCTGACTAGTGATTATCAACAGGACGCTCTTAACTTTTAAATGTCTTCTCTTGGAAGTAGGCTGTTTTTTTCTTATATCGATTGAGTATCTCTTACACAAATGCCTTCATTGTTAAACAGAAGAAAAATCAATTATTTGCATGACTATAACAATATAGCAGTTCAGCTAAAATCAATTTAACAGGTATTTATTGGCTCTTTATTTTAGATAATAAACTACACTATGTAGTAGATGGTTGAAGAAAAAAATGTAAAGATAAAATTAATTCTTTGAGAATTAATAGGACCCAGATAAATGAATAAATAATATTAGATTCCTTTTGCTTTTGTAGTTGTACTAAAATATTATCTGCAAATAAATACATTTTAAATAAATATTACTATGTCCTCTCTCTGTTTGTCCATTTGTTATAACACAAGGGTACTCCACTACCCCTATGGCCAGAAACTTCAAATTCCATGTTTCTTAAGTAAATGACTATTTTTTTAAAGTAGTTACCTAATTTAATATAATACTAATATTATACTATTATACTAATATAATACTAATCTACCTTTAGCAGATAATAAGCCATAACAGTAGTGACATATATGATAAATATTGCAGCAGAAATATGTATATCATAAAAAAAAGATACAAATCTGAAGGGGACACACAATTTTACCTAATTTTAAAGTGTGGGATGTCGATATTTGAGCTGGACTCTTCAGGACAAGTACATTTTCTGGAAGGTAAGGGACAGACATTGCTGGAAGTTTGAACATAGTCATCAGTGTGTTCATTCTGAGCAAACAGGCATGGAAGGGGGGAGACCAGGCACATCTATGGCTAGGGCTTCAGAGGCAGGAAGGGTGGGATAATTGAGATGAGGATAAACAGGGTGACTCCGGCTGAATGGCGAAGGGCCTTGAAGCAGTGCCTGAAAAGCCTTCAGAAAAGCAGCAGCAATAAGTATAAATTACATTCCTAAAATGCACTGTGTCTGTGGCTGGCTTTCCCCACTTCTCCCAAGTTACTTCTGAATGCATAAGTGCTTATGTTTTGAGAGTACAGAAAGATTCATTAAGTGTACCTAAGATATATTTTGTTTAATTTGAAACATTTATTTAGGGGGAAAGAAAACCAATCTGCTGCTTTGTTTCTTTCTGTTTTTAATTAAACCGAGGTTTGGCAATGCTTTCCACTGGGCTTTCCACATGGGACTGAACATTTAGTGACTCATCAAACTTTGTTGTAAATTCTTAAAAACACCAGGCAGTTTAGATATATCATACTTTTTAAAAGCCTCATTTATTTAGTGCTACCCTTGAGCACGATAATGTATACCTGAAAACCTTGAGTTTTGCACTGAGAATTCAGTTTAATATGTTTCGACTAGGTCCAAGGTAAGAGTGCTGTGCTAGACCTTCAGCAGAGGGTGGAAACAAATTCACTGCACAGTAGTAAACCAACCTGAATTTAGACAAGCCAGAAAATATAGGCTAGACCATATGGAAGAGGATCCCAAGCGTAAAATCTATGTGGAATGACTGGCTGTTCATTTGGAATGACTACTTCTATTTCTAAACAAGGAGTTTGCATCTGTAAGTGCTTTGCCTTGATAAAATTAATTTTTAATATGGAATAGGGGTCAGAGACAAGTTTTAGGGCCATTGCAACCATTTCCAGCCAGTGATTTGTAAACTGTGTTCCAGAGGATGCTCGTGCTCAGAGGAGTAGGAGTACTTATTTTCCAAACATCAGCATGCTGCTTATCAACACTAAAGATCTCATGTTTTTAGGGAGAAAGAGAGCGAGTGAGAGCTTGTGTGTGCATGTGCAAGGGCTGGGTATGTTGGGCATCTGGGGCAGAGGGAAGGAGAGGGAGAATCTTAAGTAGGCGCCACACCCAGCATGGAGCCGGGTCACATTTTGCAGATTTTGATCTCAAACCGTAAGATCATGACACTGAGATCATAGCTGCGCTGAAATCAAAAAGTCGGATGGGTAACCAAATGAGCCACTCAGGCACCCCCAAATGCTTAATATTTTAAGCTGCCCAAAGACGAAAGACAGAGCATAGGGAATATAGTCAGTGATTTTGTAAGAGCACTGGATGGTGACAGCTGGTGGTGAGCTTAGGGTCAAATTCAGAGCTGTCCAATCAATGTGCTGTACCCTTAAAACCAATGTAACATTGGTGTCAACTATACTCCAATTAAAAAAAGAGAACTCGTCCATAGGAAAAAAATGAACTAAAGACAAGCCTTTTTTGTTTAGTTTTCAAAATTGTTTCTTTTTAAAAAATTTTCTTTATTTTTTATTTTTTTATTATGTTCTGTTAGTCGCCATACAGTACATCATTAGTTTTTGATGTAGTGTCTCAAGATTCATTGCACGTGCTCCATGCAATACGTGCCTTCCTTAATACCCACCACCAGGCTCACCCATCCCCCGATCCCTCTCCGCACTAAAACCCTCAGTTTGTTTCTCGGAATCTGCAGTCTCATCGTTCATCTCCCACTCTGATTCCCTCCGCCCTTCACTTTTCCCTTCCTTCTCCTAATATCCTCCATGTTATTCCTTATGTTCCACAAGTAAGTGAAACCATATGATAATTGACTTTCTCTGCTTGACTTATTTCACTCAGCATAATCTCCTATTAAAACTCTTTTTTCAGTTAGGATTTCGGTCATTGGTCCAATTCTTAAGATTTTAAAATATACCTTCATTAATTATTTTTGCTTTAAAAATCTGCTTTAAAAGATGCTTTAAAAATCTGAAAAAAAAAAAAAAAAAAAAAAGCTGGTCAAGACCGAAGACTGTAAGGGCTTGAACATGGGTGGTAGTATTAGGGGGTAAAAAGGAGACAGTGATTTAAAGAGATATTACTGAGCAGTAAAAAAACAAAAACACATAATTCGGCAACTGTTTAATAAATAATTAGGAATGATGATTCTGGAAGTCAGGAAAAAGGATGAGGTACATAGAAATCTGTGAATTATCCACTGAGAAAATCCAAGTTAGAACTTTGGCGAATATCCACATAAAGGAAAGGAAGAAGGTGACGGATCCGTGAAGAACAGAGAGGGTGAGGGGAGACTAGCTGCTTTCAGCATCCTGGAAGTCAAAGAAGGAGTGTCCAGAACAAGTGGAGAGGGAGAGGAGTCTGACAGAGGAATTAGTGATTACATATGGGCCAGCTGACTGATGATCAGGATATTGAAATAAAAACCAGCAAGCAAAAGTGGGTGGTGAAAAGGGAAAGATGGTGGGTGCAGAGGAATGGTTTGTTGGTCAGTGAAGGGAAGAAATAAGAAAAGTACTAATTTCAAGTTACAGCAGAGATAAGGAAAGGTTGTGTAGAATCAGGAATAGGGAGGAGAAAGACCAGGAAGAGGGAGAGATGGAAGACAGAGGCCACCTAGAAGCTTATGATTACATCACCGTTCAAGAGACATTGAAATCAAACCACAACAGCATGGGTAGAAAAGGTATCTTTGTAGTTTATATAAAAATAAAATGATTTTATTATCAGAGAATAATCATAATATCTGGTATAATCAATTATTCTGAAGATAATAATCCCAAATTGCTTTAAGGTGACCTTTGTTGAGTGTGAAACCTTATTTAAGAATTACTGTAACATCCAGAAGCCTTTATTTCCCTGGCTATGGCACATACTTTCTGTAAGTTGAACATAGGGGATATTTCTGAAGTGGGTACTTAGGATAATCATAAATATAGCCATGTCTCTGTGATAAATGCTTTTAGACCAATTACTGACATGCTCAATTGAATACTAATACCTCCCATGAAATGGCTTTAATATAAGTAAAATGACAGCTGCTCTGCAATGAAAGGACACATAAAGCTTTGCATTAGCTTGTCTCCAGGGTTACCATCTGTGCTGATCTGAAGTTTTAATATGTGGGATTTCTCAATCCTCTGCAAAGACTGTATTTTCAGGCTAGGTATCAATAGTGTATAAAAACAGTGTGGGAGGAACTTACACTCTTTTTGGTCTATATCCATGCTGACCTTAACCACCCCATTGTTCTAGAGAAACACGTCTGTATCCTATTAGAAAGTCTGTGTGATGATTGATGATGTCGATATGAGAATATCAGGATTGCTTGGTCCTATTTTGCATATCCAAACAAAGATGTTAGTTTATGTATTTTATGACTAAATTATATTCTGGGCAAAATTGAGTAGCAAAACATTAGCAAAATGGAATGACTTCTACCAAGTTTCCACAATTAATATTCCCTAATTAATATCCAAGTTTCAAAAAATACTTTAATAATTATTTTTAAAAAGTAATAATTAGAAGTTGCGAACCCATAAATATGATAAAAATATAGAAATAATATTTTTATAATTTAGAAGGAAAAGGGAACACTGCTTTTAGTTCAGCAATCTAGAATTTTACATTTCTTGATTTCAGATATTCTTTGTTTTTCAGCAAACTTTTAGTACCTTCTTTGTCCCAAGTATTAGGCTAAGCCTTGGGTTTGCTATTCAGATTTTCTGTCTGTCTTCAAGGAACTTGCAATTTAGAGGGAAATACCTGCATTAAAGAATTAAACCACTGTTTTTAAACATCTTCATGCATTCAGAGCAAGGTGTTATAAGAGAGCGTGGGGGCTACACCTACCAAGGACTAGGAAAGTTTGGACAAAATGCTCTCTATTTTGAGTTGTAATGATTAGCTAGCAGAGGGGGAAAAGGGTATGTGTATAATAACATGCAGTGGGACTAGCATGTGAATGGAATGGCCTGTAAGCTAGAGAGACACAGTGGAGTCAGGAAAATCCAAGACCATTTAGCTGAAATAGAGTGGCTTGTGGAGGGTGGGGTTTCCATGAGAGACGAAGGTGGGAAGGGAAGCTGATGTTAAATCATCTCGAGTATTATAAACCATCTCAAAGAATTGGGGCTTTAATGTAAGGGCAAATAGAGCAATTTATGGATACTGGGACAAATTTATTATCATCACAGTCTTCTCCTTCTTCTTCATTATTCTCATCAACATTGGCATTACTTTTTGTAAGATTTTATTTATTTATTTGACAGAGAGAGCACAAGCAGGGGGAGTGGCAGGAAGAGGAAGAGGGAGAAGCAGGCTCCCCGCTGAGCAAGGAGCCCAATATGAGACTTGATTCCAGGATCCTAGAATCATGACCTGAGCCAAAGGCAGACGCCTAACTGACTAAGCCACCCAGGAGCCCCAGAATTATCACTTTTTTTTTTTTTTTTTTTTTGCATTATCACTTTTTGAACTCTTCCTATGTTCCAGGCAATATGAAGTCCTTTCATGCATTTTTTAAAAAAATTTTTTCATTGTGACCTTCCTTGTAAGTAAGATTAACATTTCTATTTAAAAAAAAAAAAAGAATTGGCTAAGATCAAGTATAGAAACAAGCAAGGGAATGTACTTAATTTTCTTGAGGCCAGAAGTTGGCAAGAAGCATAGCTGGAAAGCACACCCAGGTTTTCCTAATGTCACTATCCCTGCCTCTCTGTTCTTCTGCTCTTAGCTAGAAAATCACTGCATCACACAAGGAGCCCTCAACCTGTAGTGTGCTGCAGAAGAACATTTTGGTTGAGAACTAAATGAAGTGGGACTACTTATTAGGTCATTGTTATTATGCAGACATGAGTAGACACCGGTGGAATGAATGGAGAAAAGTGAACATATTCTAAAGATATCCCAGAGGTAATATAACCAGGCTTAGCGCCTACTTGGATGTGTGGAATAGTATTTCTGGCTTGGGATATTGAATACACTTCAGGAACTATATTTATAAAATCTGCCTGGCTTATTGGTACTCTAGAAAGCAGTAATGCCAGAACAATTAAGCTTATACATTGCTTGTAGGAGTGTAAACTGGTACACCGTCTATGAAAGGGAATCTACCAGTTTCTTTAAAATTAAAAATATGCATAGACTTGACCCAGAAATTTTACTTCCCAGGCATATCCACAAACGTGCATTTACACTATATCAGATATATAAGGATATACACTGCAGGCTTGCATGTAGTTGCAAATATCAGAAGCAAACTAAATTCCTTTAATGTGAGATGGCCTAATAAATTAGGGTAAATCCATTCAGTGAAATTGTTTACAACTCTTAGAGGTAATGAGGCACCTCTGTGTGTGGATCTGTAGGGAAATATTCTATGTGGGCTTATGGTTATGCATGTATGTGAAAATACCAGGTGCCCAAGAAAATGTGTATAATTTCACCATATTGTGAAAACTAAGTAGATGAATAGATGGGGAGATGAATAGCTAGGAATAGTTTGGTATAGAAAGACAACCAGAGAATATCTCTATGAGGATAAAGATACTGGTAGAAACAATTGTAAAGAGGATCTGGTTGGATGGCTGGGACAGAGGACAGAAGAGGGAGAACTGTTTATCTTCCTTATATATCCTTTTGATTTTGGTCTATATGCATAAATCTATTATTTTAAAATTAACACGATAATATAAATTATAAAAATTCAAGGCAGAGCCCTCTTATTTTAAAAAATACTATCTCTAGAGAAACATCTGTAAGATAAAGGGAAAAGGCAAACTCTTAGTTTGGTTTTCTTGTTTATTTTTATTTTTAAGGATTTGTCCATATATGTTACCAGAATTTTCCCAAGAAAAAGAATATCTTTCCCCAGTGATTGACTTATATTCTTCCAAATCTCTGGAGGTCCTGAAATTCATAATACCAGTATGAGACTATAAGAAGAAAAGTTCGTATTCAAACCATTATTTTTCAGTCCTTCAAGTCATATTGCTACTAAAATACTGCATTTTTGTCCACTAGTTCACTCATAGGTGGAGAGTACTTGGAACTTATCTAGATGCTTTGAAGTTTGAACATAAAAAACTATTTTTGACCTTTTAAACTTAGAGTTTATTGAAGCAAGTAAAAATAATATACATAAAAATTATGTACACATTTTACTGTATTTTAATTACTAAATTGGATATAAGTTCAGAAAGAGGGGCTATCAGAGAAACCTGAAACTATGAGGCAAGAATTCCTAGGATTTGTGGGGCTTGTATTGATCCTTGAAGAATTTGGATAGTTGCAATTAAAGAAGAAAGAAAATGTCAGGCCACAGAGAAGAACCAGAAGTTCGTAGTCTAGTCAGGACACAGGAATGGGCATTTGAGCAAGCAAGCTCAACCAGAGTAGGGAGGCTAGGTTGGGAAATATTGATATCAGTTCATAGGGAAACCAGAAAGCAAGGAAGAGGACTTTGATCTGTTGATAATAAGGAAACCACCCTGAAAAACTCTTTTCTTGATTAGTCATTTTTCCAACATTTATTTTGAATCTTTAGCATAAAAAGTTTTTTCTCTATTTGATGCATTTTATTCTTCATTTTATGCCCATTACCTCTTACAATGCCTTTAGTGGAATTAAACAAAATCCAGTGGACCATTGGTCTTGCCTGTTTTGAAATTATTCTATAATAAGTGGTATCATCACGTTTGGACTCTAAGCTCTCTTTTTTCTAGGCAAAGCAAGGGTGCTTCACTTATGGACACTCAATAGTGCTTATGCTCAGAACCTTTAATCATTTTCATTCTTCTTCCAAGTAATTTTTTAATAGATTTACTGTCGTAAGTATGAAGTATAACAAAACATACAGTTATCATATGGCAGGTTATTTAATCCGATCTTCATGGAATTTTAACATTGTAAAGTTACAAAATCACTTATGTAGTCATTGGACTAGGCTGTGAAAATTCATTTTTTACTTATTAGTAAAGTCACCTTACCGAAGTTCTTTCATGTTATATAACTAAATGGCAAGGTGATTACAGAAAAACAAACATAATAGAATGTGGTATTCTTTTCAATTCACTTTGAAGCCACAAATCTTATTCATGGATAAAATGATTCAGAAGAATTATTTTGGTAAAATATAATCTCAAGGGGCGCCTGGGTGGCTCAGTGGGTTAAAGCTTCTGCCTTCAGCTCGGATCATGATCTTAGGGTCCTGGGATAGAGCCCTACGTTGGTTTCTCTGCTCAGCGGGGAGTTTGCTTCTTCCTCTCTCTCTGCCTGCCTCTCTGCCTACTTGTGATCTCTGTCTGTCAAATAAATAAATAACATCTTTAAAAAAAATATAATCTCAATAATCCATTGTTGTGTTCAAGGGTTATTCACTTTTTTTTTCTTTTCTTTCTTCCTTCCTTCATTCCTCCTCCCTCCCACCCTGCCTCCCTCTTTCTCTTTTTCTTTCTTTCTTGCAGGCTCCACCCTGGGTATGGAGCCCAACTCAGGCCTTGAACTCAAAGTCCTGAGATCAAGATCTGAGTTGAGATCAAGGGTTGGACGCTTAACCGACTGAGCCACCCAGGTGTCTCAAGTTAGTCACTTTCAATGAATATGTCAAATGAGGATCTTGTATCAAATTGACATACTATTTTCCTTAACATTGTGCTAAAGGAGTGACCTCAAGAGAACAGTTGTGCCTATGCTTATAACTTACAATCATGGCTGGGCATTCAGACAGAGTCAAATCAATCCATATATTTTAAAAAGTTTTCCCTAATGTGAAAAATATTCTCTTTATGACAGTGGAGGCTATTAGTAATGTTAGAATTTTGCCTTAAAACTATAAATTCATACTTAAGTGTGGAGAACGATGTTGGGATTTGAATAAAGATTGTAAATCATGGGGACCCCCCAGGTACCTCAAGTCGGTTAAGCATTTGGCTCTTGGTTTTGGTTCAGATCATGATCTCAGGGTCCTGGGATCGAGCTCCAAGTCAGGCTCCACACTCAGCAGGGAGTCTGCTTGAGATTCTCTCTCCCTCTCCCCCTCCTCCTCATGCTCTTTCTTGCTCTGAAATAAATGAATAAATCCTTATTTAGAAAAAAAAGATTGTGAATCACCAAAATGTACAGAAAATTTAACCTTTTCTGAAGATCCTAAAGATGTTTTCTTTGGAAAGGTTTCATTGATAAGAAATAAGTCATTTCTCCAAGGCCTTTGAAAGCATCACATCATCGTCTCTTTTGTGTTACAAAATTTAGTAAATTTAATTGACTGCCTTGTGGGTATGTATCCTTGAAGAAATAAATTAGATAGTTATAGGATGCAAATAAACATAAAAGATGATTTAATTCCAAATGAATCCCAGAGTGATTATTGTAATCATTATGAATAGCCATATGAATTTTTTTTGTGTTCACATATTTTTTTCTTATAAGCACCTAGGTATACCATCAGAAAAACATGCAATTTTCTAATATTTTATTTTATAAATTCACATTTAATATAAACTTTTCAAAATCCAAGTTGGTAGTTATTTCAGGTAAAGGGCATTGAGAAAAGACTGTACTTTTTAACGACATTGTCAGTTTCTTAGGAGATTTTCCTGAACTTCAAGGAGTTAAAAAAAAAAAAAAAAACTTCCCAAAGAAAAATTAAACCAGGCGATGTTCAACAGGCAAGGAAAACTTAATTTAAGACTTTTGCAATAGGGGACAGTGACTGAACTCAATTCTGCTGAAACAGAAGACAGGAGGGTTTTAAGTGCTAAGAGTCAGCTAGTTGAAAAGTACTGGAGGGTATAAGGAGGAGGTCGCTCAAGGGGATCAGGCCATCTGTGTTTGCTAATTGGTACTGAAGAAGTTAGACACCTATTTTCCCACAGAGACTGGGAGGTAGAGCACAATCTTCTTTGATGATTACATTTCCAATGGATGGCTCCCCAGTCCTTGAGAAAGACATTACTGGGGTTGTACAACTGGCAAGAAACGAAAAGATTCTTATCTCAAAAGGGCAGAGAAAGAATTTATAATTGCAAATTTTCTATAGTAAATACTCTAAGAAAAGAGAGGTCGGGGTCTAGAGTCAGGAAGAAGTCTGTGTTGAGTCAGGGTGAAGGCAACAGTATTAAACTGTCTTGGTCAACCCTTCAGTTATATTAAGATGCACCGTATACGTTGATAATATTTGGCCATTTTGACCTACAAAAACAATGGTTTCATATGGTTTGATCAAAGATCCTGAGATCAAATTTCTTCACATGTTATTCCTACATTCTGCAGAAGCAGGCAAATCTGGAATTATCTTTAATTACATTCTTTCTCCCTAAAAAAGACTTAGGGAGGATTTTCTATGTATTTACACACATGGATGTCTGTATGTGCATATATTTGTATATGTATGTGTGTTTATCAAAAACATGTTAAAAATTAAAGTTGCCAGAAATGGGAAAAAAAGATAGGATAAAAATGCAAACCTTAAAGCCCTGAATAGTTCTTAAAGAAATGTGACAAATTTGTTGCAGAGCTTCTCATAAGTTAAAGCAAAGAAATAAACTTAATGTCCCCATAGGATTAAAGCAAGTCAGAATATTAGAATAATAGTTTTCTTAGTGTTGAAACTTGGCACATTTTTGCTTTGAATGCTCATAAGGGCAACATTTTTATGTTAGTAAATAGCCCACTAAACCTTATAGCTGATTTCACAGGCCTGGATTTCACTTGCTTATTTATTATTATCTTTATTGACATCCTTCAATGCAAACTCTTGGAAAAACCCTAAAGTATAATTCAGTAAAGGCAATTTGGTTTCATATTAAAATAATGATATCCAGATACACATCTCTCTAAAGATAGAATTAAGATTATCTAGAATGAATTATATCAGACAATAGCACATACTTTTTTTTTTCATTTTTGGTAATTGAACCCTTGATAAGAATCAGGTAATAACAGATTTTGAGAGTTGGAAGTTACCAATTTTTGGAGCAGAATTTGGAGTCCCTCTGTCCTTAATAGATGGAAGTCCATATGCTTTAACAAGGGCAGAATGGACTTGAAAACCTCTTCAGGAATGCAAGGAGACTGTTTAGGATACCCATCTTACAGCTGCTTGCTTAACTGGTAGACAGGGTCTATTAAAATTAGAATCCATTAGAATTATGGTTCTTTCTCTATTCCCCTGTAGCTGCTCGTATGCCCTTGTATATACTCAGCAATTCTCAGAGTGCATTTTATTTTTTTACATGATGGCATCTATGTAGGTAAATTCTTTATATGCAAAGACCATATTTTTTTAGTCTTGTGCCCTTCATACTAGAGTCTGGTAAATAATAGGGCACACAAAATATTTTGTTGATTCTATGAGTGATTTAAGAAAACTGAAGAAATTTGATGTTTAACACATTATATATCAAATATGTAAAATTACCAACAAACCACGGACTGATGGCACCTCACCTCTGCCCCATGTTTGTCACTTTGCAGTAGGTACAGAATCATAAAATATCGTGGGTAAAGGTCACCAAGTCAGAAACACAATGGCAGACAATGCTAGTTTTCTCCCAATACAAACGTTTATCCCTGGTTTCTAATAGGCACCTTGGTTTGTGGCTGCCTAGAATAATGACTGCATTTCCCAGTCTCCAGTAGAATAAGAGTGGCCAAGTTACTAAGCTCTGTCCCGTGAAGTACAAGCAGAAATGTAATGTGTAAATTTCAGAAAGCATCCTTTTCTTTCTTCTTCTTGCTAACTGGAACACAGACCTTCTCGAGCTCAGCAGCCACTTGGAGCGTGTAGGGGAATCACATGTCAAGAATGGTAAAATGACAAGAAGGAAGCCTCCATCTCACATGTTTATAGAATTGCTGTATCTTCCTTGGACTTCTTAAGACTCGGGATTTGTTTATAGGATAGAGAAATAAACTGACTTTTCTAAGCCACTCTGGGATTGGATTGTTTCTTATTTTTTGTTTGAGACTTGCAGCCAAACCTAACGTTAGTAGTTTGGTCCATTATCTTTAGAAATCCTTCCAGGGGCGCCTGGGTGGCTCAGTGGATTAAGCGTCTGCCTTCGGCTCAGGTCATGATCTCAGGGTCCTGGGATTGAGCCTGCATCGCATCGGGCTCTCTGCTCAGCAGGGAACCTGCTTCCCCCTCTCTCTCTGCCTGCCTCTCTGCCTACTTGTGATCTCTCTCTCTGTCAAATAAATAAAAGAAGTCCTTCCAAATCCCTAAGACTGGGCTGAAAGCTCATCTTTTTGCTCCTATATACTCTGTGTAAACATCTATTAGAAAACTTACTCCATTTTATTATAATCATCTTTCTTACATAAGACATTCTTTGAAGGCAGAAACATGTCTTATTTATATGTCATTCATCCTTACCCCTGAACTCTACCTGGGGTAGTATATGTGCCCGTAGTATATCCTCAGTAAATATTTAATTGAACAGTACTGGGTTAATGGTTAATGACTAGAACTAAAGTCCCTAATACAGTACCATGGAATTAATTGTACCCTACAAAAATTTTGGTTCAACCATCGCCAAAGGCAAGGGAAGCAAGGGCAAAAATGAACTATTGGGACTTCATTAAGAACAAAAGCATTTGCACAGCAAAGGAAACAGTCAACAAAACCAAAAGACAACTGACAGAATGGGAGAAGATATTTGCAAACAACATATCTGATAAAGGGCTAGTATCCAAAATCTATAAAGAACTTATCAAACTCAACACCCAAAGAACAAATAATGTGTTCATTCAAGAAATGAACAGGTATTTCTACAAAGAAGACATCCAGATGGCCAACAGACACATGAGAAAGTGATCCACATCACTCGGTATCAGGGAAATACAAATCAAAACCACAATGAGATACCACCTCACACCAGTCAGAATGGCTAAAATTAACAAGTCAGGAAATGACAGATGCTGGCGAGGATGCGGAGAAGGGGGAACCCTCCTACACTGTTGGTGGGAATGCAAGCTGGTGCAACCACTCTGGAAAACAGCATGGAGGTTCCTCAAAAAGTTGAAAATAGAGCTACCCTATGACCAGCAATTGCACTACTGGGTATTTACCCTAAAGATACAAACGTAGTGATCTGAAGGGGCACGTGCACCCAAATGTTTATAGCAGCAGTGTCCACAATAGCCAAACTATGGAAAGAATATAGATGTCCGTCAACAGATGAATGGATAAAGAAGATGTGGTATATATATACAAAGGAATACTATGCAGCCATCAAAAGAAATAAAATCTTGCCATTTGCAACGACATGGATGGAACTAGAAGGTATTATGTTTAGCGAAATAAGTCAATCAGAGAAAGACAATTATCATATGATCTCCCTTATATGAGGAAGTTGAGAGGCAACGTGGGGGGTTTGGGGGGCAGGAAAGGAATAAACGAAACAAGATGGGATTGGGAGGGAGACAAACCATAAGAGACTCTTAATCTCACAAAACAAACTGAGGGTTGCCAGGGGGAGGGGGTTAAGGAGAGGGTGGTTGGGTTATGGACACTGGGGAAGGTATGTGCTATGGTGAGTGCTGTGAAATGTGTAAACCTGGTGATTCACAGACCTGTACCCCTGGGGCTAATAATACATTGTATGTTAATTTAAAAAATTTGTTTCAAGATCATGGGACACAGTGCAGAGTAGATGCTCATAAAAAGTGTGTGAAAAGGCTAGGTAAATACATACTGGCTTGCCTCCGCATGTTACTCAATGTAAATTCGCTTTGCTCAGAAGTTGTAGTGAATGATTTTTTTTGTTACAGCTTTGGACATGATAATAATTTGTGCCAAGGAGCTTTTTTTTTTTAACATATACTATGGCCAATTAGGGTCTTTGTTTTGATCTTTTTAGCATAAGTATATAAAACTAACTTAGAGCACAACTGATTGGCCATATGGAGAAAAAAATTGGTGCATCTAAAAACACATTCTGTTCTTTCCCTGTATTCTGTGCTTCAGGGGATGAACATTGTATTACTCTTTAAACTTAAAGGTAAAGCATTCAGCTTATCATATGGTTGATTTAATTTTATCTTTAGTTTAAAATATGTCTTATATTTTAAGAAAAATATTTTTGTATGTCTTATACCATGACCAGACTATTGACCTGGATGAAATATGTTTATAAAAAGTCATATAGACTGGGTTCTATAGATATCATTTTATTTCTTTTCTTTATAGGTTATTTCAGACTGTAAGTGCATCATTCCAGCAACAAAGCTAAAATTCTAATTCCTAGTGGTCTTGTCTACTCGACCTACTTATTCCCTGTTCTGAAACCCAGAGAAGACTGCTCCACAAGACTCCTCCATAAATTGCAGCAATGTCTGTATCTAATTTATCGTGGTAAGTGAATCAATCGCCTTCTAACCTAATCCAAATGCATGCATATCCTCCAGCCATATTTTGTGCGAAAGTTGTACTGTCAGAACTGGAGCAGAGAAAGAACTTAAAAGTCTGGTTTCCAGAAATTGGTGTCCTGGATTAAGGTAAGGAAAGCTACCTAGAATTTAAACTTTAGCTCTTTCAGCACTGTGGTATCTGGGCACTCTGGAAAGGGTTCAAGTCTTTTATGAATCCTGGTGACATCCTATGCTTTTCTTTCCAGACATCCTAGTGGAGAGATAAGTAGGAATTAAACACTCATTCAGTGGTCCTAGCTACTGTTATAATCCCAGCTATAGGAATAACAGCCTATAAGGGAAGCTGTAAGGATTGGATAGGTATTTTCTCATCAGTACTTTTCTTCAGACTTCCTCTTTCAGCAGATCTACCCAGACTAAACTGAACAGAACTCTAATATGGAAGAGAAGGCTCCCTTATAGATTCATATCTTTAAATAGCTGGCATTCTGAATAATCTTTGACTTCCAGTTCATGTTTAAATGCTGTTTGTAATTTATAATAAGAAGTGTGAAGATTTTTTTGGCATATAACTAACAACTTTTCTATGGCAACCAAGAGCAATACTAGCGGGGATGAATTGGAAGCCATTTTTTAGGACTTTGGATTTTTTTTTAATAAATATAAAGAGCTGAATATATGTAAATATACAAATATAAATATATAAATATGTAAATATAAGAAAGACCTGGTAATCTTGCCCATTTTCATTGGAGCCTATCCCATCCTTGTCTTTGGTTTGTGCTAGAAATACAGATAGCTTGAGAGACTGGTTTCTGCCACTTAGCTCCATCTATTTATTTTTAGTTAAGTAAGAAATTTCTTTAGGGCAAAGAGAAAAATTATGTGTTTAGATGCAGAGTAGTGTTTCCAAAGGACCCAGTTTTTATGGACTCCCTAAAATATATATCCTTGGATTCCCACTGGGTGCAAAGGATCTCAATTTGAAAAAAGAAAAAAAAATTAAAGAAGCTAAAATATATTCTATAAAAATAAACGAAAAAAAGTAAGTTATGAATTATTACTGTAAAACATATTATCAAAATAAAATCACCATTAAAATAAGAAAAAGAATTCCGTAGAATACGTGAACCCCTTCAAACCCAGAGAGAGATCAAGCATGAGCAGGGGGTGGGAGAGAAGCAGGCTTCCCACTGAGCAGGGAGCCTAATGTGAGGCTCGATCCCAGAACCCTGGGATCATGACCTGAGCTGAAGGCAGATGCTCAACCAACTGAGCCAACCAGACTCCCCTTGGAAGATACTTTTTTAAAAAGGATTTTATTTATTTATTTGAGAGAGAGAGTGAGAGTGAGTGTGAGCACAAGCAGAGGATGGGGTGGGGAAGAGCAGAGGGAGAGGGAGAAGCAGACTCCCCACTGAGCAGGGAGCCCAACATGGGGCTGGATCCCAGGATCCCAAGATCATGACCTGAGCCAAAGACAGATGCTTAGCCAGCTGAGCCATCCAGGTGCCCCCAAACCCTGGAAGATATTAAGGACACATTTATTTAAAGAAACTATACCGCTGGCAAATGCACGTGTTGGAGATGAATCTTTGAAAGTGAGCCACATGCCAAAGAAGAAAGAAAAAGATGAAGGGGGGAGACGGAAGGAGAATGAGGAGGAGGAGAATGGGGAGAAGAGACAAAAAAGCAGGTGAGGGTAGAAGAAATTAAAATGCAGGTATGACTGTCATATCTCAAGCCAGGGTGTGGATGGCCTGGCTCCCAGAATCAGGACAGGGCAAACATTTGAACCTGTCGGCGGTATATATCTCAGTTAACATCTGACTGGATGTGATACAAGAGTTTGGTCAAAGGCCATCCTTTCAATGGGATGTTCGGGCCATTCAAAACACAGTGAACTCCACAAAGAGAAGAGATTGTATGTTGTGGTCCCAGCCCAGTTGTCTAGCACAGCACTTAGAATTTAGTAGCTATTCTATACATTCATGCTGTGCAGATGAGTGAAAAAATGCAAAATAGGTAATTCAAAGGCAGATTAATATTTTCATTCTAAAATTTTTTTTGATGCTTACAGAATTCATGTATCTGAAATTTGTTAGAATTCTTTCAATTGAACAGGTACAATTTTTTTTTTTAAATTTATTTATTTGTCAGAGAGAGAGGGAGAGAGAGAGAGCGAGCACAGGCAGACAGAGTGGCAGGCAGAGGGCGAAGCAGGCTTCCTGCCGAGCAAGGAGCCCGATGTGGGACTCGATCCCAGGACGCTGGGATTATGACCTGAGCCGAAGGCAGCTGCTTAACCAACTGAGCCACCCAGGCGTCCCCACAGGTACAAATTTTACAGAAATAATTCATCCAGTTGTATCCTTAATTGTGGCTACAACTAATGTTCCACATTAGATTTTCATGCAGAGAGCTCTTAATTTCTTTTACCAGTGTTACTGCATTATACAACAGTGTGGAGTTTGGCCTTAATGACATTAATTTGGTGGGATTAGTATAGTCCAGGGTCTGGCTCTCTGTTTTGAAATTCAGAAACTAAGACATGAAAATACCGACATTGGAAAAGAAACTGATTTGACAGATTATTAATTTAAAATAAGAGATGTAACTTTTAACTGCATGAAATGCTTGATTTGGCCCCACGAGTGCATTCTGTAACTGTTGTGGAAAACTCCATGGGACTCTAAGTTGGAGGACTGGCTGATGGTCGCATAATCATCACAGGGAGCGTTCCATGCTTCTAGTGTTTAAGGGAATCCAGATAGGGACAGGGTACACCTGGCGGGATCTGTCTGTTGGTAAGGATGTATCTGCCAGACACTCCCATCTGTTTCTCAGGATGGCCTCTTCCTGTCTGGGAATTAGAGTAACCCTGTCAGTCTTTATCTCTGTGAGTCTTTTGTGTTCCACTTTTGCCAGACTCCCCTCTGTTTGGCTATCTCATTAATGTTAGCAGAGTTTATTGTCAAAACCCACTCGACTCTGAACCGTTTGGTCTACTTACTATGACATTGTATATATCTAACCATATTCATGTGTCAATTTAAAAAAGTTGACTCTGAGGCTTAATGGAAAGGGGGCCCTACATGCAACTGAAGAATTTAGAAATTCATGTTAACAACTATCCAAGCAATCCTCCCAGCTTTTAAATACCTAGTATAGGAAAATTATCTTTTTTTACATATTAAAAGAAACTTCCTTGCTCTCGTAGTTATGGGTATGATATTTGAAAAAAATGTGAAATAATCTGGCCCTTTCATACTGAATCTCAAAAAGAAATACAATCTAGGAAATGTCCAAATTTCTAGGAAACTGTGCATTGTGAATCAGGTACGGAGACTGATAAGAATTGATTATAAGAATCACATGGTAACATACAACAGATGTTTCATGAATCTTCCTGTTCAGTAAATAATTACCAGATGGAGGCAATGACTGAATTGACTTTGGTTGAGATAGAGACCAACGGATGTGCAGAATCATTGCAGGCATCTGTGAACAGGTGACAGATTCCAGGCTATGATCTGAGGGAAAGAATTGTTGCTGGTAGCAGAGGTAATTAGCAGGAGACATGAGGAAGCAGAGAGAGTTGAAAAGAGTGCTATTTCTATTTCACAAAGAAGGACATGGTATAATACCAAGGGGCTTCTTCCCTGATGACCATCTTCAACCTGTGTTTTAATATTTTGATAAGATTATATGTAATATACATAATGCATGTATATATAATGTATATGTGCATATATATAATGTTTGAAAACATTGAATTTTTCTGACATGAAAGCTAAGTAAATATTACCAAGAGTGAACATTTACATGGCATTCTCCTTGTACCAGACACTTTTTTAGACACTTTGTGGTTATTAACATACTTACCATACTCCTCACACAACCTTATTAGCAACGTAATGTTGCTATTCACATTTCCACAAGTGGAGAATTTAGACACACTAACTTTAGTAGAAAGTTGCCCAATACGACACAACCACTAAGTGGCAGAGTTAGGCAACGGATGCAGGCAGCCAGTTGGTACCCCTAACCACCAAGCTACCCATATAAAACGAACACTATCTGGTAAAGCGATACCCTTGCTATGTGTGTGTGGCTTCACGGTGAGTGCCCTAGTTCCCATTTCCAACTAGAATGCTTCCCTTAATTTCCTCAATTATAGATATCCTGGGGCTTCTCTTGGAAGGAAGTGAGTATCTGGACCTGGGAACCCTGTCAGGCATTGGAATAGTATTGAGGGTAGAGTGTGGGGGTAGTGGGTGAGCGCCCTAATTTCCTAGAGGAGGTGAAGAGCTTGTTGCCATCAGAAACTAAGGTGAACCTTCAACCTACATAAGGTGAGCTACCTAAATGACAAAGTATGAATCTTAGTTCCACTTGTCATGTGACAGGCTAGAAATTGTCAGGTTTTCATCATGATACAGAGGAAGCACAACAGAAAGATACTGGCATTTTGCTGTAATTCAACTAAAATGACTCTTCCCGTTGTCCATCTCATAGAGACTCTCCGCTACTAAGTCAAGTACTTTCTCCTCCTCCCGGCCCTGTGCATCCTCAGCTCGCATTTACTAGCGTTACCGTACATCTATCAACCAGTGTTCGGAGAGTGATCCTAACTGTGGCCTAACTGGTTTTGCCAAATGCCATCTTCTTGACACCAAATCATTTTCATTGTGATACCTGTGCACATTTCAGCTTTTGTTCACCATGTCTTAAACACGGTGGTACCTGAGAGACGTGAAGCTAATTGAACTAGAGCCAGGGAAAAAGAAGACACTGGATGAATGAAAGTAAGAGGCCAAGTAACCAGTCACAGTCTATTGAGTGTCCGTAATATGCTGTGTCCTGGGCTCACTACAGGGATGCTGTCTTAATGGGAAGTAATGATTCTTCTTATAGGAGCTCATTTCTTAGCCAAGAAGACTAAGTAATCAAATAACTGACTTAATGTAGTAAGTGCTCTAAAAGGTACTTTCCGGGTGGGGTATCTCAGTGGCTCAGTCTGTTGAGCTGCCAACTCTTGGTTTTGACTCAGGTCATGATCTTGGGGTAGTGGGATCAAGCCCTGCGTCAGGCTCCACGCTCAGTGGAAAGTCTGCTTCAGGATTCTCTCTTTCCCTCTGCCCCATTCCCCCATGCTCTCTCCCTCTCTCTAAAACAAATAAATTAATCTTTAAAAGAACTGTATAAAAATAAGTAAAAGGTATGTCCAGGATATTGGGGGAAACAAAATGGATATTTGTTTCTCCTGTAAGGGAAGAAATTGTTTATTATTCAGGAGTACAAATATGTCTCTTTTATTTACTTCTAAAAATAAAGGAATATGGCTAATTATGAAGAATCAAACACTATAGAAAAATGTAAAGCAGCAGTTAAAAAAAAAAAGACCAAAATCTTACTATACGTACAAAGCCACAGTTATAAATCTTGAGATATATTCTTTTCTACTTATACTCACAAAGTTTTGCCAAACTGAACTCAAGCCATGGATGATATTTTCCCATCTTCCATTGTCACTGTGTAATTTCCGTGGTCCTCTCTCTGATGGATCTAGAGCAACAGAATCCTGTGTAAAGGCTGGGTCAAACTCTGTGGGAGTAGCATTATTTCTTTCACTCATTTAGATTGTACCTTTTCCGATTTTCACTTTTTACTATTGTAAGTATTTCTCTTGTGAGGAAAATTACTAACTACTGGTGGGTCACAAGATACTGTCATTCAGAGTACCTGGTGAGGCTCTATGTTGTAGCTCCCTGGATTGCAGACATCAAGGCTAGGGAGAAAATACGTGTTTCTGAGAAAGTATCTTATCAACTCATCTCCTTTTTTACTTCAGGAAAGGACCTGTCTTGTACACTAGCTATTTTACCAGATTTAGTTCCTTATACATACTGAAGATGTGCTGTCAAGGAAGTATTTACTTACAGCGGATTAATAGAATTTTATTAAAAGTCAACAAATCATTCATTCCGCCATGGATGCCCATAGATTGGAAATATAGTAAAGTCTGAGTCATGTAAGTTATTGATGTATTAAAAATTTAGTAGTGGTAAATGATCTCTATTAAATATAATTATAGTATAAAATATTATTGTGAAAGCTGGCAATTATAGTAATGCTAATAGGGAGTGCAAGCTAATTTGACTTATCTTCTTTATCCAAAAGTAATAGTGTGTTAGAACTCTAGAAATGCAAAAGATGCAAAATTAGAAAAGTGTAGACACTTTTCTTTGTCAGAGTATTCACATTGTAATATTTTTATTTAAGTTCTTTAGTGAATAAAAGAAAAAGTGAATCCCCCTATACCATTCTTTGGCACCAGTATTTAGGAGGAAAAACAAGATTCTGGAGAGACAGAAGCCGTCTGTTTATACCAAAGACAGGGGAAAAGTCAGAATCTTTTCTCAAAGGTTGCTTTCACCGTGATTCTGCAAAGTACTTTTCCTTTTTGCACCGTTAAATGGCAGAGGCTCTCAGGGGCAAAATTTGTAGTGGCAGAGGAGGTAGAGGCTTGAATGATCTCTTTCTGAAGGGCTCAGAACTCACAGTGGGGAGAAATGTGGATAAGTAGAGAGACTGTAAAGGGAAATTTTTTACCCTGTGTTGTGTAGTAAAGGGTAAAAGGCAGAATTGTCAACAGTCTGTTACGGGGAGAGAGAGAGAGAAGTTTAGACATAAATATAAAGCTAGTGTTTCTAACAAAAAAAAAAGACGAGGCTTTCTGAGTGATAGGAAGAACATAGGCGGCGAAATACTGTGTTTCCCGGAATGTAAGTGCATATTGAATGAATGCCTGTTAATATTAAGGTGCTGGAAAGAGAGAGTGGATTTGCAAGCCTAAAATTTAAGAATCCTCATGTGAGGGGGATGTTCAGCTTGTAAAGGAGCAGATCCAGAACACAGAGAGTAATTTGAGTATAGGAGAGTATGAAGAACAGATGACTTAGGAGAAGAAGGGGAGAGAATAAAATAGCCAAAAATGAAAATTCAAGAGGAATAAAAATATGTCTTCAAAATCACATACTTTAAGTGTGGTGATTTGGATGAAAGTCAGTTTACCAAATTCTGAAAAACTTCAGTATGTCTTTGTAGTCGTAATATGCCTTTTCAAATAGAAATCCCTTCATTATTAACACAATTAATACTATTTTTGTTTGGGCTTGACACTTGAAGTAAACACATTATATTTTTAGCATCCTTGATCATGTCTGGCTTTGAGCTATGTGCCTTTAGTAACGGCTTTTTAAAAATTAAACATCTATAGGATGTTTAATATATATATATATATATATATATATATACATACACATACACACACCTTCTGGATATTTTTCTGCATGAAGCAACCTCAAATTATTTCTCCTTGAATAATCAGATAATTAGTAAGACAGAATATTTTATTTTTGTTCTTAAACATTTGTGCTAACTAGACACAAATCACATTTGAAGAAAATCGGTAAATTTTGGTCAGCTTAGAGGAGTCTGTTTTCTTGTGGAGTTAATGAATTTGGGTTTGCAGGTTCAATTCCCACAGACCAGTTAGTTCTACTCTCTTCCGTGGCCAGAGCCTACACCTGTAACCTTGACCAGCCCTCCTTCCCAAACTTGCCACTGGTCACAAGTCATTAGAAACAGGTGATTGATTATCACCAATTCACGGTCCATATTGGAAAAATGTATATACACCAAAGTCAAGTGCTCTTCAGGCATTGATGATGGGCCGTCATCTTCCTTTTAAATGTCATCCAGGTCTATAAACATGCTTTGAAATATGTCTTTTCATCATTCTCAGGGGAATTATAATATATTTTCTTATGGAAGAACTACAATAAATACTTAAAGCAATATTTCCTTAGACTGTAGGAGATTTAACATAAACCTGGGCAGTTCATTTCAACCCTTAAAGTCTAGAGTTACTAAACATTAGCCCTTTTTGGGCTTGAATAATTAAGATAAAGACCAGTGAATGGTCCACAAGATAATTCTAATTATTAAAAGTTACATAGACTAAGGTATGATATTTTCAGCATGGTCAAAATTAAATTTGTAATCTTAAACATCATTTGCTGTTGGTGCATAAAATTTTCAGGGACCATTTCATCCTGGTATATTTCCCCCATTATCTTTTTTTGTTTGTTTGCTTATTGGATTTTATTTTTTATTTGTTTTTAAGATTGTGAAGAGAGTTTACCTTGATTTTAAAAATATTGCCGTGTAATTAAGGAAACGAAAACACTTTTCAGCTCAATTGGGTGGTCACTAAAAGGGTTAGATATATTCATTTATACTTGGTTTTATGTTCTTTTTTTTAAAGAATAGGTTTGTTATAAGTTTTATAGGACTTTAAAAGTAATTCCTATGCAGTTAGAGAGGTGGAGTAGTATAGTTTAGTTTTATGTAGACTAGCAGTACATTTTTATGTAAATTAGAAAATGTTTCTTACATTTATATTCATTCATGTCTTCATTTAACACATACTTTTCAGTGCCTACAATGTGTAATTTGCAGTGCTGTGGATAGGATAGAATGATGAATGTAATGGAAGTCCCTCCTTTCATTAAGCTTACATTCTAGGGCTGAAGACAGACAGATGTAAAAAGATAAGCAAATATGTTTTGTAATATCAGATAGTGATAAATATTTTGAAGAATAACCCAGCAGAATAAAAAGAGTGATAGTGGGGAGTGGGAAATTGGCCAAGGAAAGCTTTTTGAGCAAGGTGACATTTAAGCAGAGAGGGAATAAACAATACAGGTCTCAGCAGAAAACCATTTCAGGCAGAAAAACAGGAAGGCAAAGGCTCTGAGAATGAAACGTACCTGTTGTGTTTGAGGAAACACCGAGGAAGCTGGTTTGGTAGAAAGAACCAGTAGAAGGGAGAATGCCAGGAACTGAGCTTGTAGAGGTAGAGGGGGACATGTAGATCATTAGGAAGACTGGATTGTATTCTAAATGTGATAGGAAACTTTGCCCTCACTGACCATTTTACAGGAGAAAAGTTAGCTAAAATGTAAATTTAGTGAAATTTAGTAATGGCAAGAATTGCGTGTTGGTCTTATTTCTTGATCTTATTTCTATTTCAAAAGGACTTCTCTGTGATCTTCAAATTTTATGAAAGCAATTCATACTGTATTCTTAATATAAACATTCAGCAGATGATTAATAAGAAAGAATATAATGTAATACATTGTAATAATGAAGGAAAAAAAGTAAATGAAAAACCGTTTTCATGAATATAGCCTGTGTCTCATTATCATCCATTTAAAAAATTCAACAAATCTGATACATGTGAATAATTAGGGACATGATATAAAGGATATTTTGTCAATAGAAATATTCTATATTATGTTAAGGAGTTTTAGAGATCAGTAAATGTTTTTGTAAATTGTGGAAATTGAAAATATATTATCTATTATCCAACTTACAGTTCACATATATTTTAAAATCTTTCACCATTATAAACTTTAAGGCTAATTCCAATATATAAACATAAAAGTACATTAATCAATGAAGTGTCTCCTCTATACTGGTTGTTTAATGTGTGTGTGGTTTCAGTGAGGAACCAGATGACATAGAGCATCTGTCCAAGTGCTAACATGTTTTCTAGAGAGAATGCTGCCATAACATTTCCATGTGTCCTTCCTTGGAAAAAAAAATTCACCTTTATTCTAAGACTGTTACCTTTCTACATTTTTTGTGATAAAATATGGTTTCCTTTATGACACTGATTATAGATAGAAGTTAGGTTATTTCTCTTTATATCTTTACCTGGCAAAATAAAAATTGGAAACACAACCTTGATCCCATTCCTCTCTTGTGTGTGTGTGTGTGTGTGTGTGTGTGAATTACAAAATCAGAAAGTCTGGAACTTTTGGTAGACTGAGAATTTTTCAAACCAGCTCTAATCCAAGATACTAATTGTCAGTGGTATGTGATCCAGGTCAGAGAAGGAATCATCCATGGATATCTGCTACCTCCCTTTGGCACTGTGGGGTGTGGATTTAGTGATTGAGAAAGCTTACAAATGACTTTATTACCTACAGTGGGATAAAATGGTCTCACAAGCATATAATAATATTATTTTACTAGATGTGGGCAAGCTCCTGTCTATGTAAGGAGGCGTGGCTAATCCGTCCTTCTTCCTGGAGGCATCACTACCATATGTGGTCCAGGAATTCCCTCTATAGGGTTATAATGACTTCTCTCCTGCTATTTATTTTTAGTCATGTTTAACATTTATGCATTTCCTTCTCTTCTTAATAATTACATGTTCTTTATCAGATAACGTTACAGTTTTCCTCCTGGCGATTCAGCAGACTCATTTTTTATTATGGGCAAAATCAGCTCGTTGCTCGGTTCTGTTTGTTAAGGCTCCTCCTAAGTAATAAGACTATTTATATTTCATAAAAAGTAGCCTTGAGCCTTTGGATGTGTTTTGATTCCCCAGAATTTGGAAAGTCAAATGCTCTCACATTCCCATTTGCAGGGGTCACATCAATGATATTTGGTGAGATGAAACTATTAATTATAGATACCAAGTTGAACGGAAGTGAAAATTTTCTTTCATCTCGGTCTGCTTAGATAAAATGGTGCTTGAATTTATAACATCAGTGCTAAGTTAGTATTCAGAGCAGCAGGGACTGAAAACCCTCCCCTGCTGGAGCCAGTGCACCAGGGCTCCCTGCTGCTGCTGGGAGCTTGTGGTAGAAGGCTGAAGTTCTGAGAGATTTACCATCTTTTCTGACTGATAAATTTCATGTAGGAGGGCTATTATTGTTCCAGATGGTTTTTCAGCTTTATGCACACTAGCTTCGCAGACTCCTGCTGTAATCGAAAATTGGTTTTATGCCAACATTTGACAAAGAAATTAGATGAAGTTAACTACTCTTCGGCTTTAGATAACTGATACAAAGTGCCTTCCTGGATATGACGAAAAAGTTGAAATTCAAACTAAGTGGTGTCCTTGGGTGCATTTTCATTTAGACCTTTCCCCTGAGGTTTGTATAATATCATAAAATTGCATTCAGATACAGAATTTGCATAACATCGGGCTCACTGTAATTTTGATGATCCCCTTCAAATCCGTATTATTCTTTTTAGTGTTTTTTTTTTTTTCTTTTTCAAGTGTATTTAAGTTCCAGTTAGTTAACATACAGGATAATATTAGTTTCAGGTATAGAGTTTAGTGATTTGTCACTTAAGTACAACACCCAGTGCTCCTTACAACAAGTGCCCTCCTCAATATCCATCACCCTTTTACCCCATCCACCACCCACCACCCCTCCAGCAACCTCTGTTTCTTCTCTACACTTAGGAGTCTCTAAGGTTTGCTTCTGTCTCTCTTTTTCTTTTCAGTGTTTTTTGGAAAACTGGCTAGATATTTGAAGTAACTGTAAGGATGATGATAGGAAAGGATTTAAAAGGCATTTGCTTGCATGGTGAGAGCATTCATTATGTTTATTACTTTCAGGTTCTTACAAGCTGAATAAGAGAAAGTCATTTTCTTGAAGTGAGAATTTTCTTAATATCCCTCCATATTTTTTCCAAATTTGGCATTTGGAGAATAAAACAGACATATAAAATGCTTATTATAGTTGGCAAGTTGTAAATATGATCGATTGAAGGTAAGCATTGAGTTACAGCTGTTACCAGAAGATGTGTGATGAGATATGTGAAACTTCAGCTTCCTAGTTAGAATGTGCCTGGATGGCCACCTGCTAAGATAGGGATGAGGTCATCCTACATGTTGTTGGCACCTGATACTCAAGGGGTGCTGTGCACTGATGAATGGCTGAAGTCACCAGAGCACGTGGTCTGACTCCCCAGCCAGGCATTGTAATGGGGAGTGTATTTATAGAATAGGTGGGAATATTTGGGTTAAAAAAAAAAATCCTACATGGGAACAGGAGATGAAGTGATTCGACTATTATAGGGTTATTCTGTGTCTAAAGTATGCAGACGTTTGTTACTGAACACTGAAGAGTTTTGTGGATATATTTTCAACTCTAAATTAGAGCTATGGCTCATTTGAGCTGAGATAGGAACTTTTCTGGTGTTTAAGAAAATAAAATAACCCTGTTCCTATTCTGTACTATTGATTTTTTTACACTTTGGAGAAATTCCTCAGTTCCATGTTCTGAAATCTGCCCATTTTAACTGCCTCTGCCTTTTCTCATCATCATCAATTATTGGCTGTCATTGACAGGGCATGTGCCTAAAATAATAGAGAATTTCCAGAGGGAAGCTGTGAGGTCACACAGGGCATTGGTTACAAAGCTGGGCTTCATGGACAAAGGCCAGTCAGTGGCAAAGCAACCCATTACAAAATAAAAGAAAAAAAAAGAGAAAAAGATTATACTGCTCTGATTTTGCTAAATTTCTTTCTTTAGTCTGAAATGATGAACTGCGTGATGACTTGGTATTAGAATAGTCTTTCATGAGATGAAGGTGATAATAAATGATAATTATTATCCCTGATTGATAAAAGCAGAAGTGTTTAGCTCAAAAGTCTTCATTTTTTTTGAAGTCTCCACTTTTAATTTTCAGATTTATGGTTCTATAAAATTAAGAGTCTGGGAACTACTTATCTAGTTTGATTAATTACCCAAACCATGAATCCCATCAACAGAAACCCCAACAAGTGGCCACCCAGCCTTTTCTGAAAACCCTTCCTGTGAGTTCTTAGCCTTCCATTATGATCTTGAGTTTCTCTGCTACAAATTTTTCTTTACCTTGGATCTACGGCAACTGCTTTAGTTACTGCCTTCTTTTTATTTTACCCAAATCCATATGTGCTATGTCTAATATAACATTTTCCCAAACGTCTTCTGAAGACCACTGATTTCATGATATGTGTTAATAGGTATCATGAGGAGAGGTGGCGGGAAACCACAGTCAAGTTATTTGGGGAATTGGTAGTTCAAACAGTAGATTATTTAATTTCATTACTTTACAAATTCTTTATTGGGCTAAGTCATTCAGTAAATATTTATTGAGCATCTACTACATGTCAGGCAGTGTTCTATATTCTGATCTATACAGGAGATATTTAAGAGGAAGGTAAAATAATCTGGGTCTCCCAAATTTAGACTGTGGAATCTTTTTTCTTTCTCGTAGTTGGTGTTATTTGGAGTGGCACTAAAATTATTGGATACAATTTGTATCTTCTTCCCCTCATCTCCCTTTCTTTAAAGTTTCTCAAACTAAACCTGTTGATTCCTTTAACCTTCAGTTACATGATTTCCAGACCCTTCTACTCTACTCTGGACATGTGTTAGTTTCTCTTTGATTCTATTAAAAATCTGGTAATAACACAAAAAGCAGGTTTGGTTTGATGTAGTACAGTATGGGATCCATGTGTTCTTTTTCTGGACCTATATTCCTATAAGTGCAGGACAAATTCATTTTTGTTTTGTTTTTGTCAGTTTTATCATGTGGTTATCAAATATGAGCTCGAATTTCATAATGAGCACATATCTATATCAAGCATCATCTTGTTAGAAACCAGCCCATCAACCCTGTCTTGTTAAGATCTTTTTGGAAATTTGTTCATTGGACTTTGAAGAAAAACTGCCCACTCAAGTCTATCTTAAGTAGGGACAGGTTATTGTAGGAATAACTCTAGAATAATGAGGACATGCATCTCAGTCAAACAGGCAAGCTTTCTGTAACTGCAGAAACAGCAGCCCAAGAAAGTGTCAGGGGAACACGAGACCCCTGTACCATTGGGTCACACAGAATTGAGAGTGTGGTTCAGGAACTGAAGGCTGGTTGGAATGCAGTGATGCTCTAGTGAATGTCATCTCATTGTCTCCATTAGCAAAACTTTATTGATCTCTTTTCCTGTTCTTTGGCATTAGTCTGATTTACTGATGCCTTTCTTTATGGCCTTCCGATTCTATATCTGCTAGCCCTGCCTAGGTCTCGCCATATTTCAAGCTCAAGAGTTGGCCCATTTTGTACACTGCAGTCTTGTGCAATAGTTTTCTGTCCGTCAAGCAGTCCTTCTACTATGGCAGTTCTGATTTACCGTATTGCTCATAGCACAAGTTTTGATTTCTTAGTATAGCTCTCTTGGAGCTGATCAGGAGAAATTAATCATAAATAAAACCACAAGTAGACTAAATAGTCAGTAGTATAGACTACTGAATGGTCCTTAAAAATGTGGTCCCTAGGCTGTCAGAGTCAGCATCAGCTGGGAATATGTTAGAGGCTCCACCCTAATCCTACTGAATAGAAATTTTCTGGGGCTGGGATCCAGCAATCTGCATTTTACCAAGCCCTCCAGGTGATTCTGATGCAAGCTTAAGGAGAACAGATGGCATAATATTGTCTCCTTGGAGTCTAGATTTATAGTGTGCTTGCAAAAAAAAAATTACTTTGGGAATAATTGATATGCAGAAAATCTTTCTGATAATATTTAACTAACAGTTTCAGCTTTTATTTTATTTTTGACAGGAGGAGAATACTGTCAGCATATAAGATCATGCTTTTTTCTTTTAGCTGTGGCATACAACTGATATAAACTTGGGACCAGTTTTTTGGTATACAAATTAAAAACAATAATTCTTATTTCTTAATGTTTAAAATAAACAGGAATATGTGCTCCTGGAGGCCATTCCTGTCCATTCTGGTTTTCATGGTATTTTAAAATGTATATGCTATATACTGTTTTGAAATAGACTTCATATGTCATATAATACCCTCATTTAAAATACAGTTAAGTAACATTTAGTACATTCAGAATTGTGCAGCCATCATCACAATCAATAGAATATTTTCATCACCCCCAAAAGAAACCCCATTCCCACTGGTAGTCACTTCCCAATCCCTCCCTTTCGAACTCCTCATTAGCCACCTGCAACCACTAATCCACTTCTTGACTTTATGAATCTTCCTGTTTTAGACATTTCATATACATGGCTTCATATAATATATGATCTTTTGTAACTGGCTTCTTTCACTTCACATAATGGTTTTAAGGTTTATCCAAGTTGTAGCAGGCATCAGTACTCCCATTTCTTTTCATTATTCCAAATCATTCCAAATAATATTCTATCAAACAGATACACTATATGTGAATATAGACTATATTCTTATATAAATAGATATACATTATTTATCCCCTCATCAGCTGATGGACACTTGGGTTGTTACCACATTTTGGTTAATGTAAAAATGCTGCTACGACCATACATGTACCAGTTTTTGTATGAACATTATTTTCATTTGTCATGGCATATAATTAGGACTGAATTGCTGGGTCATATTGGTAACTCTGTATTTAATTTCTTAAGGAACTGACAGACCGTTTTTCAAGGTGGTTGTGCATCATGTTACATTCCCACTGCAGTGAATGAGTGTTCCAATTTCTCCATATTTTGTCCACATTCGTTATTATGTGCCTCTTTAATAGAGCCATCTTTATTAAGTATGAGTGGTATCTCTGTAGTTTTAAATTATACTTCCCTAATGATTAGTGATGTTGATATTAAACATTTTTATATGCTTATTGGCTGTGCCTTTGGAGAAATGCTATTCAGATCCTTTGCCCATATATCCATTGGGTTATTTGACTTTTCATTATTAAACTACAACAGTTTTTTCTTTTATATATCCTAGATGCTGGTCCTTATCAGGTATATGATTTCATGATAGTTTCTTTTTTGATAAAAGCTCAAAAGACTAGATATGATTTCTGTATACGAAGAAGGAGATTAAGGAGAGGTTAAAAATTATATATATATATATATATATTTTTTTTTTTTGCAGCGAAACATAAAATAGCAATGGTCACTGCTATGATATTGAATTGAGGGATTTTGCTTCAAATTTATTCAGGAGAAACCAGTGCATAATTTTAAAGGAATGAGAATTTCCATGCGGATTGGATAGCTAAGTAATGAAGGGTTCCAACAGAATTAGAAGGAAATATAAAATATTAAGTGTGGAAGTTAGGATTTTGGTTGTTGTTGACACAGAAGAGTTTCTCTGGAATAATAGGGCAAGAACCGTTGTGCACTCAGTCAGTTTATGTGTGAGGAAGAGGGGTGGAAAAGGAGACACTATAGATTCGCCTTATTAAATAAAAGGTGATGAGTAGGGGAGAGGAGGCTGGTCGTGAGGTGGACTCAGAATCAAGGCAAAAGAAAGTGTGCAGATTGGAAAGATTTGGGTCTGTTTGAAGCAATGGAAAAGGAAGTGTGTGGAGAGGAAACAATTGATGGTACGGAAAAGAGGGTGAAGGCGAAATCTTAATGAATCAGGGTGGGGCAGAATAGAAAACACAAAGGAGAACCGTTTAGTAACGACTGGCCAACTCTTGAAGCCCCTTTACCATTCTCAGATATGAGTGCCAAATAAACAGGGTGTATCTTTACTGTTCACATCATTTATTGCTGATTTGAATGAGACTTCTCTCTCTCCTCACATTCTCTCATAATATATTCAACTGAAGTTTCCATCAAATCATCAGGGTTGATTTGTTCAGGAAGAAATGTTCCTTATTATAGAATATTCTGTATTATTGAATTTTTTATAGCGACATTCTGTTTAAGGCAAGATTTTAGTTAAAAAAATTCACCTGATGTTCCTTACAATCCAGTAGTTCCGTAGCCTAAATATACCTCTAGTCATGCCACAACTCCAGGTGGCATATAGATGTGTGAAATATACCTCTAGTCATGCCACAACTCCAGGTGGCATATAGATGTGTGAAAATTTACTAATTTTAAACTCTTAGCTGTGGCAAAGTTAATAAACAATACTCTAGGCATTTCTTTCTAAATTATGACTCCCTCAAATGATTTTCTCTTTGTTTTTATGGTTTCTATGTGAAGCTTTCCTGTTGATGGGATATCAATTTCTGGAGAACAAATGTATGGAAATAAAACTTTTAACTCACTAAAAGTCAGGAGACCCAGCCTTACGTCCTGGCTGTGCAGGGTACTTGTGTCCTTGGTCAGCTCACATTCTCTCTGATTCTTTGTTTCTTCGTGGTAAAGTTAAACCATTCCATTGAAAGGAAATTGAAAGTCCTTGCAGCTTTGTTAGTGCTGGTGAGTCTTTCTGTAAGTTGGGAGTTGCATTGTCTCTCTTTGTTTTCTGACCTACCTCCCCAAGTTTAATAGATAGATAGCATTCTGATTTAAAGATACAATGTTCTGCATATTTTCTCACTGCTCATTTTTTCAATTGATTGTAACTCCTTCAAATAGAAATCCTGATAATGTTTCCATCCTGTCCGTGAATTTTTTTTCATGTCATGTTGATCTAGACCTTCTTGCAGCCTGGCCCTGGCTCAGGCCTCCCCAACAGCATTGATGCACTTGCTAGGACCTTGACGTCCTAATCCACGTGAAATGTAATTCTGAGTACTGCGTTCTCACCCCACAGTCCAGCCCTGTCAGAGGGTCCCAGCAATTTGGTATTGTTTCTTCTATTCCAAATTCTTCTGTCCAGGTCTGTGAACCACAGTGATTTTTTTGTTTTGTTTTGTTTTTTTTTGTTTTGTTTTTTGTGTTTTGGTTGGGAGAGTGGGGGTTGGGGACTATAGGAGAGCTTTCCATACTAAGTACTTTGTTGGTGATCTGTCATATAAACCCAGTAAATTTTTATACCTGTCCTGGGCATTGGGTAATCACTGATTTACATGTGAGGAAACTAAAGTGAATTCAGGTTAAATAATTTACCCACGTAGGTGGAAGGAAGTGGTCTGAGCCTCTGACAGGTAATATCCAAATTCTTTGCTCTTAGCTACTCTGTTTTTGTGCATCTAGGGTGACTCTGGGGAGGAAGAATACTGGGTTTACCTGGAAGGAACAACTTTAATGGGCTTTTAACTTTTTTCCCCCTGGTTGCCCCCAAAGACGGAGAGGAGGGAGACTTGAATGTGGGGAAAGGAAAGATTGATAAGCCTATCTTTGCAGAGCACGCTCACTTCATTTCAAGGTTGTCTCTTTTAATGAAAATCATGTTTTCCCATTGTTAGTAGTAAATGATCATAAAAGCAGTTGTCATTCCTTGAGATGCTCATCTCATGACGCAAGAACACTGTTAATCAGTATTTTAATTAGGTTATAGCATGAAAAGTTTTTAAAAATTTCTCTATGTAACATGTCCAGGCATTTTACATAGTTAATATCATTAGTTTCTGTACATCTAAATATATTTTCACCACTTGCAATAAGCCATGCTGAATTAGTTTGGAAATGTGTTATCAATGACACGTGTTCCATCCTCCTGGCAGCTATAAGATTGCATTAAAATGAAACATGGGTTGTAAACCAGATGTGTGCCTTGTCATTGCATCATTTGAAATACTACATTATGAAGGAATTGATGCAGTGTTCACAAATCTGTCAGGTTGTCTTGCACATGGTTGATGAAAACAAAGGAAACAAACCATTACTTTACTACATAGAGGTTAGCAGCTCAGCCTGTACCGAGTGCACACTTTTGGCTGAAACATAAATAGATGATCAGGACTCAAACTTGAGCTTCATGTAGCTAATAGTCTGGTGGAGGAGACAGATCATTGGTTTTCAATACCATGGAAATCATCTTTATTGGGTTTATCCTATTTACCTAAAGGGTCTGAACCTATAAATCACACCAGTCAAGTCAAAGCTGTCTCTAAGCAGAATTCTTTTATCATGTAGCACTTGGGATAAAATTAAAAATCACTAGTAAAACTATAGGATGAGAGATACTTGGAATAATAGCAGCTCCTCAGGAAAAGACCCAGGGATTTTATGTGTCTATATAGTAATATAAACCAGACGTGTGATGAACTCCCATACGTATTGTAATATATGACATTAGTAGAAATATGGGACAAGGACAGATGGGCAAGGAAGAAGGCTTCATCTGTCTGCTATAAGAGTTAAATCACATGCAAAGAATGGTGCACACTTAACTATCACATTATAGAGGAGATGGGCAAAAGGAAGCCTATCTAGTAGAGGTAGATAAAAATAGAATTGCATCTCATAAAGATGTTTTAATTAAAAAGTGTTATTTAATCCTAAGACCCATTCGGAATCTGTGATGTTGGTGATGGTGATGATATCATTAATGATAACTAATATTAAATGATCTCATTTGGTGTTCCCGCAATCTAGTGAAGTAGGCATACTTATTACCGCCATTCACGGATGATAAAATGAATACAGGAAGGTTAAAGCGCCTCCCAGAGATCACACAGGAAGAGGGAGAATAAGCCCGTGTCCTCAGTGACAGTGCCATACGGCTCCATATATTAACAGCTGCTGGTCTTTGACAGTCCTATTCCAGGACTGCAGCGCCTGGTGAGAGGAGAATGATTTCATAGAGTACCAGTTTGCAGAACTCGCCAGTCGGTTAAATTTGGCAGACGGATTCCTGAACCTTATGTGAAAGAATTTTCTAATGAACAGAGATGCTCAAGAAATGGCATGAGGAGCTGTTTTAGGTATTTGCCCAAATCAGGGGAGGCTCTTTTCTTTGGCCCAGCCCTAATTTCATTTCTTTTAGTACAAAGATGGAAATTTCCAGTTATCTAGCTACCAAGAGTTTTCTGAAGCTTTTGTGGTGGTTATTGTTGTTTTACTGTCCTTAAATTCTTGACTCAAAACAATATTAAATAGCATTTTGTTATTACCCATTCTGGTTCCAGTCTACATTCTGTTTTTTTTTTGTTTTTTTTTTCAGGGTTAGAAATAGAGTTTTGTTCAGGCTCAGAGTCTGCACAGCCCTGAGGCAGAACTTGCAATCCTTTCAAAGAAGAAAGGTATCTGAACACTTCGGTTACCTTCCCAGGGACAGCAGTCATAGGCTGTGGCAATTACCTAATTTGAGAAAGGTTGATGACAGTTTTTTTTTTCCCATTCTTTCATAGCAATATTACAAAAGCAAGCTGGCAAGAAGTCTAGGGAGAGAATTCTCATTGGTACTTTGCAAATATTATGTGTTGCATTTATTGCAATCCATATACCCCATCCTCTGATAAAGAAGCACGTAGATCTTAGGGCAGCTTATATAAGTTTTAAAAAGCCACAATTTCCCAGAAATGATGATAATTAACATTTATTGAGCACTTTCTGTAGTAGGCAGTGTTCCTAGCACTTTACATTTTAATGTGCCTTATGGTCTCATTAAGCTGGGGAGTTAAGTATTACAAATATCCCCTTTATAGACAAAATGCACAGACCTAGTACATGATGCCCAAGATCACACAAGTAGGGACTAAGATGTGATTTGGACCTCAGGGCAGCGCCTGCAGTCATAATCAAGTCTGTATACAGCCTCATTATCCGATGTGTTACCCACAAGAGAAGCAGGCTCATTCACTGTATGGTGAGTGCATGGGCCAGATTCTGCAGATTGGCTTATTTGATACCTGCTGCTCCCAGTCTAGCATATCTTCCTGTATACAGGCTGGAAGTTCAAAAAGCACCTCTAAGACTCCCTTGGAGCTGGAGTTCCACTCCTGCTCTGAGCTCTGCCTGACAGATCCGTTGTCTGACTTGGAGTGTAGGGAAGTGAGATGTAGGAAACGCAGCAAAGGCCTTTCTTCTGTCGTTGCTAGTTTGGTCTTTGGCATCATAGCTGCTGAGTTAGGGGGTGGCGGCAGCCGCAAGATTTTCTCTAGAACATTCTTATGTTGTGGTTGGGAATTTTTATAGCTACTTGCCAGCCTATAATAAAATTCTTTCTACTTAAGCTAGCTATATTGCATTCCTTGTGAACAGGAGCCCTAATTATTGCAGAGGACTTGAAGCCTGTAAACGGATTAGTCTAAGGATCTTTCCAACCCGTGGTGTGTCCCTCCAGTACTGGAAAGTTGACTCGAGGAAATGCATTTCTCCAGTATTAGGAAGTTGGACTAGAACACCCATGGCAAGTTTAAAATCATCTGATTTTTAATGTCAAGGATCAGAATAGGGCACACAGGAGATTCTTCAAGTATTTCCTTAAGTTGTCTCCGCTCTGAGTTCGCCAGTGTAACAGCATTGCATTTCTGGGAGATCATGTGTCTCTTATAAAAAATAATGGAAGTTATTTTGAGGAATTTTGTGACTTTGTAAAAAGACAAAAATGGTCATTAATGCCATGCTGCAAGATATAAATAAGAGTAAAGGCATATGGGGCACCTAGGTGGCTCAGTTGGCTAAGTGTCTGCCTTCAGCTCAGGTCATGATCCCAGAGTCCTAGGATTGAGCCCCACATCAGTCTCCTTGCTCAGCAGGGAGCTGCTTCTCCTTCTCCCGCTGCTGCTCCCCTTTGCTATCTTGTGCTTGTGCTCTCTCTTGCTGTCTCTCTGTCAAATAAATAAAATCTTAAAAAAACAAAAGAATAAAGGCATATAAACTACTGGATTTAGAGATCAGCCATTCTTGAAGCATAACTTCAAATGAAACATAGTGGGTAGAGGGAAAAAAGCCAGAGATGCAGGTGTACACAGACTCCCCCCGCCCCCATTCTCTCCAGTTGCTTGCTAGTGGGAGTTTCAGCTGAAGTAACCAGCACTGAACATGCAAACACTGCTGGAAATACCATAGCAACTCTCTTTTGCTCCATCTAGACATAAATCACATTTTCCAGTCTGTGCTAGGAGGAGCCTTGTGCTACTGTTCTCATGCTTCTGGGAAAGAAAGTCATTCTTTTGAAATTGGTGGGTGTTTCTCTGAGGTTATTGAACGAGCTTTTACTTCTTTTATTTTTAAATAAATTTTTTAAAGGTGATATTGTGAAGGCATTGGGATATTTAACAGAAAATGGAAAAACCCAGGGTTATAAGTAGAACTCAAAATAGATTTTTCTTTTCCTGCATGGAGAATTTTAGGAGCAACAAAAACAAAAAAGCATTTTAAGCCTAGAGGGGCATCTCCTTTAGAGTTTAATTTTTGCTTAACTTATTGGAAGGCATCTGCTATAGACAAGTCATAAAAGTGCACTCAATTTTCCAAGTAATGAGATTGCTCAGAAAGTGTCCATTATGGTCAAAAACTAGAGTGGCAGGCATCAGATCAGTACTAAGCTATTGACTTCAGGGTCTTTATATCTACTTATGGTAATACCTTATTTATCTGAGGATAATTTATTTTGCAACTTTAGCCATCCTAGAACACATTCAGAACCAGAAATCAAGTTTGGAATTTTCTTATGTCCTAAAATAGATCGAGCAATATCCATTGCCCCTGTGCTTTCCATGGGTAGACCCCTAAGACAAATATCAGTTTTATTGTAGATCCAGTGTTAGAAAGCTTAGATGGTACCTTTCCAGACCATAACAAATTAGAAGCAACAAATTGCAAGGGGGAAGAGGTGTTACGGTAAACACAATGAGTTCATGAAGTAAAAGCTAGGAGTTTCACTTTAAGAGTGGATGAGAATAAATATAATCCTCATTTCTCCAGTCTCAGAAAAAACTACTCAAGGGCCCAGTAAATAAAATACTTGACTAACTCTGGGCAAGTGCTGGAACAGTAATGTCCCCACCTTAAGCTTATGCATATGGGTTAGTCCTTCAGAGACTCTCAGCCCTTGCCCTTGGCCTAATACTGCTGTTATGCTACCCGTTACCATCAGGATTCGTGGGACTTTAAAGTCTTTTAAGTTGAACTTCAGATGCACGGCATCTAAGGAAGTCTACCATTTTACTTACCTTGAGGTTCATAGTTTCCTGTTGCTAAAAGGTAAACTGAGGCACACTAAAATTTTTCAAGAGTTTATTTGAGCATACGTGGATTGAAATGGGGCACACCAAAGGTAGGAGCACTCTACTAATAGGAGCTATGGGTAAAGTTTTCACAGAGAAGATGCAGATGTTTTTGTAGAGAACAAAACAAAGAAATTATTCGATTACCTGTACCTTAAAGCTGTTACTTTATTTGAGGAAGCCTAGCTGGCTGCTCATGTTTGATGCTTTTTCTTCTTTTTTTTTTTTAAGAGTTTATTTATTTATTTGACAGACAGAGATCACAAGTAGGCAGAGAGGCAGGCGGGGGGCGGATGGGAGGGGGTAATAATGGCTCCCCGCTGAGCAGAGAGCCTGATGCAGAGCTTGTTCCCAGGACCCTGGGATCATGACCTGAGCTGAAGGCAGGGGTTTTAACCCACTGAGCCACCCAGGTGCCCCAGTGTTTCATTATTCTTAAGTTTTACTTTCTTGGATTCCAGTGCATTGACTTTGGCTTAAGTTTGGTTTACTGATAGAGGCTACCAATGTATTAGAGCCTACTAGCCTCTGCCTAAGTCACTAGCAGGCAGTTGGTTGGACTACAGGATCTCTTTTGTGATCTTGCCACCTTTTGGAGCCCCTAAAAATCCTTTCTGTAGGAGACCACCGACTTTGTAGCTATGACTCTACATTTTGTTTAAGAAGGGAAACATCAGTGTTACTAAATTGAAGGTAACATTTAACCTAATGTTTGCCATTAGTCTCATACTGAGTTTGCCATTGAAAACAATGTAGAAATTTAAATGTTATGAAGTCTGGGATTTGCTTAAAAATAATTGGAGTTGGGATGCCTGAGAGGCTCAGTTGGTTAAGCATCCAATTCTTGATCTCAGCTCAGGTCTTGATCTCAGGGTCATGAGTTCAAGCCCTGTTTTGAGTCCAGTCTGGCACGTACTAAAAAAATAAACACAAATAAATAATAAGAGTTGAAGAAAGTGAATGGAGATATAGGTAAGACAGGATTGGCTATTGGCTGATAATTATTGAGGATGTGTGATGAGTTGTTAATTGTTGAATTAGGTAGGTTCATTATATTATTCCCCTACTTTTGTATATATTTGATACTTTTCATAATTAAAGCTTTTTTTTTAGAAATGCAAAGATTGTATTTAATGAAAAATAATTTAACATTTTGCTCTATATCTGATTTTACCAGGGTTAATATCCCAAGTGAAATTTGTGGCATACTTTGCTAAAAGTTTATGTAGATGGTATTATGCATATGCTAATATAAATGAAACCATTTTCATTAAAGTGATGTCAGTATTCCATGACCCAGACAGACACTCTTTGACTTGAGTCATGAGAGAACATTGAATTCCTTTAAAATATTTTCCGAGTAGTGAGTATTGATATGTAACAAATAAAAACATGTGCTCTATTTTAAAGATTTCAAATCTGTGCAAATTTTTTCATATACCACAATAAATATTCTTTATCATAGATTGATTTTCTGTGAAGTAGAACTGTATTTGTACATTCTTTTGAGATCTGTGAGTTCAGAATTAAAAAAAAAAATTAGTACTTTTTAAAAATCCCTGGTTGTTTTCTTTCTTAGTGTTTCTCCAAGTACTAGTTTCTTTTTTGATGTTAAAGCAATACATTACAAAGAGAACATTTTAAAGAAGGAAAATGTCACCTGCAAATCTATAATCCAGAAATGCAAACTTTGCACTATTCCTTAACACTAGTCTGGAGGTAGAGAGGTATCAGCAAGGATGGCCACATTGTACCGCGAAGGACCCCCAGACTCAACAAAGACTTCCTTTCCCCAAGGATGACATGTAAGAGCAGAGCTGCAGGACTTTGAAAGAAACAGGGCAATGAGCACTATCCTGTGTGTGATACTCATCTATGGCAGTAGGGCCCTCACGGTGCTTTGTGGTCAAAGGAGATCACAAGACTGTTGAATAACCAATGGGTACTGAGCCTCAGTAATGAATGACAGGGTATTTCTCTTACTGTGCAAAAGTTTTCTTGCATATAGGAAATTCTTGCTTCACACATGTGTTTGTTTAAGGATGACCCCATTTACTGTGGTACAGGACAAAGGAAGAAGATAGGGATGGTGAAAAGGATTCAGGAGTTCAGTTTTGTTTTGTTTTTTAAATATATATTTATTTATTTATTCAATTATTTGATTTAATTAATTTATTTATTTACGTTAGTCACCATACAGTATATCATTAGTTTTTGATGTAGTGTTCCATGATTCATTGTTTGCCTGTAACACCCAGTACTCCATGCAATATGTGCCCTCCTTAATACCATCACCAGGGTAACCCATCTCTCCACCCCCCTCCCCTCTAAAACCCTCAGTTTGTTTCCTGGAGTCCAAAGTCTCTCATGGTTTGTCTCCCCCTCTGACTCCCCTCCTTCAGTTTCCCCTTCCTTCTCCTAATGTCTTCCATGCTTATTCCTTATGTTCCACAAACAAGTGACCTCAACACTCCACACTCAGCAATAGATCATCTAAGCAGAAAATCAACAAAGAAATGAGAGCTTTGAATGACACACTGGACCAGATGGACCTCATAAATATATACAGAGCATCCACCCTAAAACCAACAGAATATTCATTCTTCTTGAGCGCACATGGAACCTTCTCCAGAATTAACTGCACATTGGGTCACAAATCAGGTCTCAACTGATACCCAAAGATTGAGATTATTCCCTGCATATTCTCAGACCACAATGCTTTGAAACTGGAACTCAATAACAAGAAAAAATCTGGAAGAAATTCAAATACTTGAAAGCTAAATTAGACCATCCTGCTTAGGAGTTCAGTTTTGATAATGCTGAATTTGAGGTGCCTTTAACACATCTACGTGGGATGTCTGGAAGGCAGTTGAAGAAGGTAAAAGTTGACCTGAGTTAGTGAGCAGAGGAGGGTTTTTTCCCAGCTGAGTTACAGTATAAGTGAGGTCACAAAGGAAGGGATATGAGGAACTATTAATACAGCTTAAGGATCTGTTGAAAGTTCACATTGACAAGTAAAATAAAGTAGTCAGGTATTACCAAAATATGTAAAACATGTTATGACATGATGATCTGCAGTGATATCATCACAAGATATACAGTGATGTATATCTTGTGATATACAATGATGATGTTCTTGCTTTATCATCATTTAAAAAAATGGTAACAAAGGGCGCCTCATATTCCTTAAGCAAGGAATGATAGAAGAGATTGTTGAAAAAATTTCTTATAACCTCATCATTACCCTAAAGTATTTAAATGTATTACAGAAGACATGGGTAAATTGGGGGAGTAATTCTCTGGAAAAGATAAATATGGCTCGGTATTTCTTAACAAGATAGGGTTGTCACCCAGTAGGTGTACAATTCAAACAGAAACAGTATTCTTGCTGCCACAGCTTTAAAACAATTTACTCAGGTCCCTTTTGAATCATATTGCTCCCAATGTAGGAGAGCTGGAGGACCTGCCACTGTTTCCTCCCCCTTCCTGTGCTTCCACTTAATTTAGACGTTATTTTCCTTTCTGAATCAAGGCTTCCATATGGTTTCTGTTTCTGTACTCTTATATAATGAGTTGACTACCCTAAATCTTTTCATCACCACAATCTGTACCTGTAATTCAAGTTGATCTCACAAATGTATGATAAAAAGAAAATAGTAGGAACAGTATGGATGAACATTAGCTTATCTATTCTCTTTAAAACAAACTTTCTACTGATAAATTGATACCACCATCTCTGTTCATCATAAGCTACGTAGGATAGTTATTTGCCACTTAGATTACTACAGCATAATAGGGTCTGTATAGTCCCACAACACAGTTAAGAATGGGAATCTAGTCACCAACTCATAGCAATGCTTTGAATTTTTCATTCAAATTACTAATTTATGTAATGAATAAAAGTACAAATTACATGTAATCTATTTTTAATATATATTACTTATATAATCTATTTGTAAACAGCCTTGATAAAATAGTAGATAGGAAAAACCATATCATATCTAATTCTTTGAAAATCTGTAAACACTTACATGTTACCAAAATAAAACTTGGGGTACTTCTCTATTCTACTTTCCCTCTTCTTGGAAACATTCATGAGTAATGAAATCTATAATGTAGGGTGGATTAAAAATAGCTACATTTTGTATGTGTGGTATATATATATATTAGAATATTATGCAGCCATAAAGAAGAATGAAATCTTGACATTTGCAACAATTTGGATGGAGCTAGAGAGTATAATGCTAAGCGAAATAAGAGAGAGAAGTTAGAGAAAGACAAATACCATAAGATTTCACTCGTATGTGGAATTTAGACAAAACAAATGAACAAAAGAATAAGAGAGAGAGACAAACTAAGAAGCAGAATCTGAAACTATAGAGAACAAACTGATGGTTACCAGAGGGGAGGTGGGAGGGGGGATGGGCAAAATAGGCAATGGGGATGAAAGAGTACATGACCATGATTAGCCCTGAGTAATGTATAAAATTGTTGAATCACATATTGTATACATGGTATACATGAAACTAATATAACACTGTAGGTTAACTAACTGGGTTAAAATTTTAAATTTAATAGAAAAAGATAAGAAAAATAGCTATAGTTCATATTATGATCGTAAAAAGTACCTTAGAAATATAGGAGCTTTGAAAATATAACTACTGTAGTCAATTTTATGTACATATTACATAGAACTATATAATTATCTTGCTATTTATGTTTTTACTATCAAATTATACTGTTTGACATAAGTGGATAATAGACTATTCTCATTAGAGCTTCATATTCCTCTATATTATATACTGTCAGAAACACAGTAAATTACTAGCCAAGGAAAAATTACTTGCATATTTGTTAGATGATTTTAGCTAGCTCAGTTAAAAGTACATTTTATGAAAGTAGTAGAATATACATGTTAGGAAAATAATAGAAAATCTTTTTTTTTTAAATGGAATCCCTGCCTAACAAAGCAGACTGTAATTATTCTAAAGATTTACTATCCATTAGATGATTAAATAACCAGTGACAGTGCATTTTGAGACACAATATTTTATTCTAGAGTTGAGTGGGGAAGGAACATATTTCTAGCAACTGACACACATCCACCCACAAATCATGACATGTTGCTATTTCTGAAAGATGAAATCTTTAAAATTAGAAGGTAATTTAAAAGGATATGTTTAAATTTCTGTTGGAATGGGGGAAGAAAATGTAAAAGGAAACAATTTCTTACAAAATTAAAATCATATGCTTGACACGGGATCCGGAAACCCCACTCCCAGGTAATTACTCTAGAGAAATTAAAACCAGTGTTCCCACAAACACCTGTATGAAGATGTTTATAACAGTTTCATTGCCAATCACTAGAAATTGGACGCGACCTGAATATCTTCAACTGGTGCGTGGATAAGCCGATGTCATATAGCTATACAGTGAAACACTCTGGGACAATGAAAATGACGGAACTGTTGTGGGATGAATCTTAAGTATATTTTGTTACGTGAATGAAGCCAGACTGAAGAAGCTACATATTTTATAATTCCACTTGTTTGACATTCCGGGGAAAGTATTGGGATGGAGAATAGATCAGTGGTTGCCAGGATTGGGTGAAGGGACAGTGGTTGAATAAAATGGGTACACAAGGAAATTCTTAAGGAGATGGAACTGTCCTACATACCACCTGAATGGGGGATGAATGACTCCATGCATTTTTCAAAGTCCATAGAAATGTGTATCACAAACGTGAACAACAGTGTAAGCAAATACATTTTTGAAAAGATAACCAGGATGTCAAGGGGTCCCAGAATGGAATGCAGACTGACAAAAAATCTTAACTTTTTAGCAAGTATATGACTTAACCTTACTGAAGGTAGTGAGGAAAAAAGTAGTTTACCTAAATAACTCTTAAAAACTCTGTTTTGATTGGATACAGTAAAGCCAGAAACAAGAAAAACTATGCATGAACATTATATTCAGTTGGAAAATTTGTTTTTATAACTTTTTTAATAGATTTTGTTTGAGAGAGTACATGAGCAGTGGAGAGGGGCAGAGGGAAAAGGAGAAGCAGGCTCCCAGATAAGCAGGGAGCCTAATGGGGGACTGGATCCTGAGACCCTGAGATCATGACCTGAGCTGAAGGCAGATTTTAACTGACTGAGCCACCCAGGCGCCCTGCAAATTTGTTTTTCATTGGAGTACCTATTAGCGATTCTGAAATTACTTTATATGTATTATGTATACATGTAAATTACAGATAATGAGAGCCAAGTGTATTGCTATCAGAGAAATAAGTTACAAATGGACAAGAGGGGCATATGTCTCTTCGATAAATATATATACACACCCAGAAGGGAGATTACTAGATAGCAAGGTAGTTCTAATTTTAGTTTTCTGAGGAACCTCTGTATTGTACTTCATTGTGGCTGAATATGCCAGCATTGCAGAAGGGTTCCTGTTTCTCCACATCCTTGCTAACCTTTGTTGTCTCTTGTGGTCTTGATGACCGCCATTCTCATAAGTATGAGATGCTATCTTGTGGTTTTGATTTCAAGTTTCCTGATAATTAGTCATGTTGAGCACCTTTTCATGTACCTGTTGGTCATTTGGATATCTTTGGGAAAATGTCTGTTTAGTTCCTCTGCCCATTTTTAAAATTAGATTTTTTAAATTGAAGTGTAATGTCTGAGAATAAACATAGCTTCTTTTCCCTGCTGATACATCACTGCTTCACTGATTCTTAATGTTCTCTAAAATTATTCCTTGTACATCCACATCTGGGAATTTTTTTGTCTCATTTTCTTTAAAATTTCAGTTTAATCCTTCCCCCACTAGATAGTTACATTCAATTTGGAATACTAACTCTTTTAACTTTTATCCCTGTTGTCTTTATTTGTACCCACCATAATGGTTTTGGTGCCCCAAAGGCCACCTGAAAACACTGGAATGTTTTGAAGTTTAAAATAAAGCGACTACCAGTTAGATATTAAGCCTCCTAAGTAGTCTGGACTCAGTTTCCCTACGTCTGACACTGATACAATAATTCCACAATGATCCTAGCATACTTCTTTGTGCAGAGATGAGTAAATATTTGGCAAATGTAAAAGACTCTATCTCTGTACTTTTTATTATATTTAGTGATACAGCTGTGACAGTAACAATCCTCACATTTAATCATCATTATTTCCTCTAGGTCCCAGCTGTTCACCCGGCTGAGAACAGTTGAAATAAAAATGAATGTTACAAGCTCATCTTGGGCTTCATAATCTGCTGCTATCTACCTCATCCAGGATATCATTTTTTAAACTCGTGATTCAGGAAAGGGTGCTACAGCGATAGATGTGAATACTTAGTGAACATTATTTTAACTAGCATTTCACTATCCCCAGAGAAGCTTTTCTGAAGTATAAGACAGTCAAACTGTGATCAGAATCCCTATTTTTCTTCTCCTACTATTTCATTCAATTCAGGTGATAATGGAAAAGGTAAAGAAATCACCCAATGAAAATGGAATAAAAATGAAATAAGTTATATAATTTCTTTTTAGGACTACAGATATATGTGATATCTTATACAGTATAGTGATGAAACACTGAGTAGTGAAACAGAGTGCATGTAGTGCTATGAGTGGGTAATTGCCAGAATTCTAGCTAATATCCACAGCAGAGAGGATCAATAAAATTTAATGAATCATGGTCCTTTTTATAATTCTTTCAAGTACAAGTTTCCATATCCTAAGATATGGAAAACCTATTTTATATATAAGGAAAACCTAAGATAAGAAAAACCTATTTTGATTGTATGTTCCTGTAGGAGAGGTGAGTTTTCTCCTGACGTGAACTGTGAGGCAAATTGCAAATGCACTTCTTTTTTTCTTTTCTTTCTTTTAAAGATTTATTTATTTATTTTAGAGAAAGAGAAACTGCAAGTGCATGAGTGGAAGGAGGGGCAGAGGGAGAGGGAGAGAACCTCAAGCAGACTCCCTGCTGAGCACGGTGCCAGACCTGGGGATCAGTGCCAGGACCCTGAGATCATGACCTGAGCTAAAATCAGGAGTCAGGAGTCGGTTGCTCAACCAGTTGAGCCACGAGGCGCCCCACAAATACATTTCTATTAACCAACAGGCATTTATAACTAAGGAAGTCAGAACAGTTTTTTATTTTAAATATATAGATAACTTTGAAATGGAAATATAAGCAAGACCTTCATTACTTAATTTTCTATTATTTTCTCTAATATATAGGCTATTAGGATTTTCAATTTTGATAAACGTCCATGGTCAAAATGCTAGTGTTACAGCCTGGCATGGTGGCTAGTTTTCTCTCAGCATGCTGGAAAGTGCTTGTTATCTCTACTGTGATCCCCTGTGAGATCCCCTGTGAGAATGCCTGCTTTTCATATTATTACATTTCAAATAAGATACTCACCATTTCGACATGAACTTTGTTTTATTTCAAGGACATTTAGGAAATCAACCGGTCTTATGTATGGGACTCCTAGAGTGCTGGTAGTATTTTTTTTTTTTTTTAAACAAGAACAAACTCGGGCTTTTTCTTTTCTTTTTAATTATTTTTCTTTTCTCAGCCCTTGAGTTTGGAGAGTAAATTAAAATATCAATCAGCCATTTACAAAGTACCTAATAGTATACTAGACACTGTCCAAACAGTTTCATGTTACTTCATAAATCTTTACAAAAGGCCTGTGAGGCTATCATTACTTCCATTTTACTTTTGAGGAAAACTGGGATCAGACTTGTGAAGGCCTTTGCTCAAGATCACACATGAGAGCACAGAGTCAGGGATGACATGCAGATTTGTCTAGATACCAGAACTCCCAATTTTTCCACTGTGTCAACATGTACTCTCTCATGTCACTTATAGCCTCTTTGGCCCAAAAAACATGTGCAACCAGCAGCAACAATGGTCTTTCTATAGAATAGAATCTCTCAGAATCTCTAGTATGTTGTGAGATTTCCAGGCCTGATAAAAATTGTAGCATACTTTATTAACACAGACACCAGGAATGTACAACATTGTGTTTCCCTGTGTATTAGATGCACCTCCCAACTTCAGTGACAAAACACATGGGGCTTTATTTCCTTCATACCTGGTTTCCTAGCTACATCTTATTGTAGAATTAGAGATACTTCATGCTCTTCACGAATCTGCTCTGTAAAGCGGAGAGAATAAGTACCTACCTCACAGGATGTTTGTGAAAATTACATGAAATGGCCTATATAAAAGACTTAGAACAGTACCTGCACATAGAAAGCATTCAATAGATAATATCTGTTATTATTCTGTCAGAAGTTCTTAGTTGCCTGTTACTTTGGTTTATTACTCAATGTATTACCCTGTGTTGGAATTCCTATACCCTAGTTATCTAAACTGCTATATATCACGGAGAGTACTGCCACTTGTCATCCTTTTTCTTCACAGATTTTATTTCTTCCTCATTTGCCTGATGCTAAATGAATTAGAGATTATTTTATTTAACAAGCATTTTTGAAAGTATTGACTATATACCAGAATCTATGCTAAGCATTTTAACAAATGGTAAATTTGTAGGTGATACTCACAAAACTCTATGGGAAAGAATCTCAGTCAACACTTGTTCAGGGGATGAGTCACAATAAGCATTATGCCATAGAGGGCCCTATTATAGGAATTAGATCTAACACAATTGTGAGGGGAGCTGGAGACATGAAGTTCCAGAAGAAGAAATGTAAGATCAGGGAAGTCACCTGCCAGTCAATCTGAGAAGCCAGGTAGAAGATGAGTGACAACATGAAGGGGAGCTGATGGGGAGGTCTGTGTGACGCTGGGACCTCTTCGTAGCTTCCATCTCTGTGCATCTTCAGTCAGGTGCCCGGTGACAGACCTGAGCCTGTCATTGGTCAGCAGCATTCCAAGTAAGGAAGAATTGCAGGGTAGGGGGGGAGGAAAAGCCAGGACAGGCTGGAGCCCACACATCTCTGTGTCTGTCCATCCTGACATCTAACAGAGACTTCCAGAGATGGCCATTGCTTCCCCTCCACTCTGCATCTCTGGCAAATTTCTCATTCGACCTGAGTGATCAGAACCATACAAGGATGTAACGTAATTCCTGCCTCAACCAGGTTGACAAAGCACAATCCAGCATATAGGAAGATGCTGTGATTATCCTTGTTTTACAAATAAGGAAATGGGGGCACAAAGAAATCAAGTCCAGTTGCACACGTCACACAGCTAGTGAGTGGCAGAATCGCTTTGGTTCCAGGCCGTCTGAGTCTAATTCCAGATTGCAAGCTCTTGACTCCTGTGCTTTGCTCCCTATGCGATAAAATCGGGTTCTATACAAAATCTCAACGTATTTTTTTCTACGTTTCAAGTCTCCTTGTTTCTGGCTAATCATGAAAATTCATCACCAGGCAGCTATATAAAGGAATGGTGTGGGTTCATTCTGTTCTATTTTCGTCAACGCCCCTAACACTTTAGTTTTTCTCACAAATAATCTGTATTTTGCCCTTTCAAGACTCACTTTTTTCTGAATCAGTTCTTGATTGTTAACCTTCGAGCTATTTTGATTTTTTTAAACTCTGTATCTTTTAGCAGCTGCATATTTGAACTGTTTTGGTGATCTTTTGGATTTATGTTCTTGTGTATACCCTTCCATTGTTCATGTGTGCATGTTCCACGTTCCTGAGCTTACTGCAACATCCTTAAATCTGGAACATTGCCCGTTTCCTTTATATCATCACCAAAGTGTGAATAGTAGGTGCTCAGAAGTACTTTTTATTAAATGCTACATATCCCTGTTGTAAATAAAGGAAATTTCATCTGAATGACTGGAAATCCTGTTCATACTGAATAAAACTACTTTCTACACATGTATGACAAAGTTATCAAGTTAATTCCCACTGGGTTTTATTCTGGTTTTATGGCTGTCCTCCTAAAAATACCTTCAAAAGAGAATAAAATAGAATGAACAATTTTGGACTGAAAGAGTCACAGGATTTATCCAGTATTTACAAAAACATTCCTTTCAAATCAGTTTTCTCTTTTTCTGAGTATTACAATATTCACAATAATATTTTGAGACTTTTATTTTCAAAATTAACACAAATTGGTCTTGTATTATGATTTTACAGCTAGAGTTGACAGATGAATTTAGTGATTAAAATACTGACTCTCCCATTTTGGATTAGGAAATTGAGTAAGATTTAAATTTGTTGTGTTAGAAAATGAAATGACTGTAATAAAATATCTCCATGACAAGGTTCCACTCTGAATCACTCTTAGAGACAGAATATCTCATTTTAATGTGTAAATAAAGCATGCTTAAACTTACCATGATCCAGGGACGCCTGGGTGGCTCAGTTGGTTAAGGGGCTGCCTTCGGCTCAGGTCATGATCCCAGCGTCCTGGGATCGAGTCCCACATCGGGCTCCTTGCTCAGCAGGGAGCCTGCTTCTCCATCTGCCTCTGCCTGCCACTCTGTCTGCCTGTGCTCGCTCGCTCTCCCTCTCTCTCTGACAAATAAATAAATTAAAAAAAAAAAACTTACCATGATCTTGTTGAATGGATTTATGACAGATAGATACAAGTAGGTATATATTTTGGAGGATTAAGTGATCCTTTTTACTTCTTAATTTAATTTAATTTAATTGCTTAGTAGCTACTTCTCAAACATTTCAGTGCGTTAGCATGTATGGTGAAAGTAAATTTAAGGAAGTAGAAAGCTAAAGGCAGATGGAAAGGCAGACATATAAATATATTTTTATTTAAATCTAGCAAACGAGAAATTTTATGATTCTGTTCTTGTCACTGAAAATGGGAAAAAAACCATTCACTATAATAAAAATGAAAGCTAACTAGAAATAACTCCTTTGCTCTTCCTATGTACTCAGAACTATGACTTAAACAAATGAATTAAAGATGAATTATTTGAGGGGGAAGGCATTTTTTCTCTTTCTGTCCAAAATAATTTTGTTCCTTGGAGTGAGGTAAGTTTCTCTCATAAGAGATAGTAATGATAATAAAACAATAACATGAAAAAACATTTACCGAATGCTTTCTTTTGCCAGGCAGTGTGCTTGCCACTCATGATTACACAATAAAGTAGTTACTGTTCTTATTTCCATCTTACAGGTAAAGTGATTTAGGTTTCGAGAGGGTAATAGTACTTGGCCAGTGAATGGCAAAGCAGGGATTTGAGTTTCAGTGGCTGATTTCTAAGTTCAAAGTTTAAACCATACTGTTGTCCTGGTAGTGTGGTAACCAAGATGTAGCAGATTACAAAAGTGGCCAAATCCTTCACTTCTTCCTATATCCATGCCCTGCATGAGGTGAGCTTCTCACATCAAGAAGTGAAGTCTGTTTCCTCTTCCCTTGAATGTAAGAAGACCTTGTGACTTGTTTCAGTCAGTAGAACCCAAAGAAGTGACTTGGTTGAAGGTCAGTGGATAAGTTACGAGAGCCTTCACATGCTTCCACTCTTGGAACTCTACCTGGACGCCATGCTAACCTGCTGGAGCGTGAGAGAATATGGTTGAAACCTGCATCAGGGCAGTTGTCTCAGCCACAGGCCCAGGGATGTGAGAGAGTGCAAAAGAGATCAGCAAAACCAACTTGCACCTGAGAGCTGGTGTGGAGGGAAGGCACTGAGGAGGAATGTGACTCACATTAATATCAGTTCTTTGTTGGTGAGACAAAAAGAGACCAGCCAAAATCATTTATCCACAGAATCATGAGTTAAATAAGTGGTCATTTTTAGCCACTGTATTTCAGGATGGTTTGTTTTACAGCATTAGCTAACTGATACACCAAAAGGGTTCTTTAAATGGAACAAAAAAACAATTAATAAACATCATATTAAAGAACTCTATCCTATATATTAATATACAGTGAACTGTAAAAGACATGCAGCATATTCTGAAATCAGTCCCCCATTCTTCGTAAGGAAGTAGTAAGCATCTACAGTTTGTACAGTTAGAACATACTTGGGATTTTCTTCCCTGTATCTTACACCCATCTCATCTTGTCTGAGATTCTGCTTACTATACTGCTTGCTTTTGTACTTGTGTGAGTACTTAGTACTACAGGAATACCTATTGCTTCTGGCATGCTAATGTAACTGCTAGGTTTATTCAGAAACATGGAAATTAGAAGTTTGCTTAATAGAATTTGACTTACTTTTCAGTCAAAAATATAAGCTGTGATATTTATTTCTGGCTTGCTTATTCATATACCTCAAACTGCATTTTTAAAAGTATCAGATTATGCCGGAACAAAACCTGCACATGGATGTTCATAGAAGTTTTATTCATAATTGCCAAATCTTGGAAGCAACCAAGATGCCCTTCAGTAGGTGAATGGATAAATGAACAGTGGTACATCCAGACCATAGAATAATTGTTCAGAACTAAAAAGAAATAAGCTATCAAGCCATGGAGGAAACTTCGATGGATATCACTAAATGAAAGAAGCCAATCTGAAAAGGCCACATACTGTGTGATTCTAACTATGACACTGTGGAAAAAAACAAAACTATGAAGACAGTAAAAATTCATTGGTTGCTAGAGGCCAAGTGTGGATAGGCTGAGCATGGAGGATTTTTAGGGCAATGAAACTATTCTGTATGATACTATTAATGGTGGATAGATGTTATTATACATTTGTCTAAACACATAGCATATATAAGGCCAAGAGCAAACCCTCATGTCAGCTGTGAACTTTGGGTAATAATGAGGTACCCTTGTGGGTTCATCAGCTATAACGAATGTACCCCTCTGGTGGGGGATGTTGCTGGTAGGGGAGGCTGTGCATTTGTGAGGTGAGAGGGTAAATGGACACTCTGTATTTTCTGTTCAGTTTTGCTATGGATCTGAAACTGCTTCAAAAAAAAAACGTGAGTTAAAAAAAGTTCTCTGAAGACCATGGTTTATATAATGAACTATATTCTTTCCTTTCTCTCTATGTGGAACATTTCAGAATTTTTCAAGTATATTGATATGATACATGTACAATCTGTGACATGGCGAGGTTGTGACTCTCTGAGGTAATCTTGAGCAGTGTAATTCATTGTCAATGCAGGAACACCAGGATTTGTCTAAAAGGCGAGCGATTTCTTCTTTGAATCCTGAATAATTGATGCTAGAGGGGCATGAAAACTGAGCGTGCATTACTTATCCGTTTTCAGTACCCAGCTTATTAGAACTACTGTTTGATTACTGCCCATTGAAAATCAATATAACATGAAAGGTGTCCATTTTAATGAGCAGAGAGACTACTGTGAGAAACAAGAAAGATGGATCAAAGAATTTCTTAATCTGAAGGGGCATTGGAGGTCATCTGCTAATTGAACACCTTCCTTTTATAAACGTTGGCACTGAAACTCCCAAAAGTTAAATGATTATATAGTGATTTAGCCACTACCACTTTTTATTACATTTTACTCTCTTTCATCAGTGTAAAGTTTGCAGAGCACATTGTGGTGAAGAAAGGAGAATATGGCGGAGCAACTGTGCCTATGTAATTTGGGGAATGGTTTGGCTCAGAAATGGCTAGTGCTGACCCTGAACATTTTCAGTTTTGAGATCATACCAATTAAATTTACTCATGGGCAAAGGGTTTATTTTGGCTTTCTGGACAAAGTCTTGCTCACCCTCAACTCAACTTAAGCTCCACTATTTGGGAAGCCTTCAGTAATGTCCCAGGTGCTGTTGACAGTGTCCCCACAGTTATAATCATGGTTGTCGACCCAGAAATGGTTTTACCTCTCAGGGTACGTATGTCTGGAGACAATTTTTTTTTATAGAACTTGAAGCTGCTACTAATACCTAGTGGGTAGAGATCAGTGATGCTACTGAACATCCTGCAATGCACAGGACAGCCCCTCCACAGCGAAGAATTACCTGGCTAAAATGTCAACAGTCTTGCTCTTGAGAAACCCTGAATTGCAGCATTGTCTTAGGTGCTTGCCAAAAAAAAGAGGTGGTTCTTTTCTGTGGGTTACACTTAACTTTTAGTCCTTTTAATATAAGCAATGAGATGGACATTACAGGATTTCAAGAAATATACATTAATTCATTAGTTTCCTTTTTACTACCCTTGTAATTTTTTAAATCCAAAAGTATATTCAGCCATATCTAGATATGACTCATGTTAGTATCAGTTCTTTGTTGGTGAGATTTCTTTTCTTCCTCCTCCTTTTCTTTCTCCTCCTGTTTCTCTTCCTCCTCCTCATGTTCCTCTCCCTTCTCTTTTTGGTCCCCTGTTCTGGAAGGTTTTGGATACAACAGGATTTTACTCACTGCTTCAAGGAAAGAGAGTAGGGGATAGTTCCGTTCATTTATCTTCTCTCTTTATGTAGAATGTAGGGCTCTGATCAGAACACACTACTATCTCAATGGTGGCAAGTTCAGTGGGCAGGTCTTTCTCTGTTCCTGAATGACAGTTTTATGTATTTTTTTTTAAGATTTTATTTATTTATTTGACAGAGATCACAAGTAGGCAGAGAGGCAGGCAGAGAGAGAGGGGAAGCAGGCTCCCTGCTGAGCAGAGAGCCAGATGTGGGGCTTGATCCCAGGTCCCTGGGATCCTGACCTGAGCCGAAGGCAGAGGCTTTAACCCACTGAGCCACCCAGGTGCCCCTTGAATGACAATTTTAATCCAGCAAATTAATTTTACATATTTTTCAATTTTTGCTGCTCTCTGGGAAGGATGCACACAGGTAGCAGTATGACTTGTTTGAGGAAAACAGGCAGTAGTTCCAATAGGATATTCCCATTAGCTTCCCAGAAAAAAGACCATTTATTCTGTGGTCAGGTGTTTTTGGAGGACAATAGGCAGAGCAGGAAGGTGAAGTTGACCCACCAAGAGGGATTTAACCAAGGGATCATATAGGAAAAGATCGTCACTGGAATGGTATTTATTGTGTAATATTTTATTTCCTCCCCTAGACTGTGAACCTCTTGAGCTTTTCTCTCCAGTGCCTGGTGTGCTTCAATATAGAATAATGCTTATAGAATGCAGTATAGGATAATGCTTATACTTGAGTGATCATGATCACACATGACATGAGTGATCATATATCACCTTTCCCCATGATTATTAGCTTTTCCAAAATCACTCTGGGAGTCAGTTTTGCAAAAGCAGAGAAATTGGTAGCATCACTGGGCTTTTGTAAAAAAAAAAAAAATTCTTTTTTGGGGGGGGTATATAGCTACTTTTTCTTGTCTATAACTATTTAATTCTTGGCAAATGATTATACAGTTTGGCCTGGGGAGGAATAATTAAAATTGAGAAAACAAGAAAAAATAATTAAAATTGAGAAAACAAATTCTTTCCAAGGAAATTAAATTGTTTCATTTTCTATAAGAACTACTTGACTTTTAATGTACTTGGTACACAAAGCCAATGAAATTGTGAAACTCGAATTTGCAACTCTTAGAGAGTAACTTTAAGTAAAGCTCAAAGGAATTATATTCATGAAAATTAATTCACAACTTTTCTAGAAAATATTTAAGAATATTTGTGATTCACTCACTAGCTTTATATAGCAGGATGATATAATTGCACTGTATGAAAGGTTTAGTTACAGTTGGGCTTAATGATAGAAAAATAATTAGATAGGGTTTCTTTTCTTAGAATATGTAAAATAGCTATATATGGTCTTTAAAATGAGTTTAGTGAATTAGATTTTTTAAATATACTTCCTTATCCTACTCCTTTCTTAAAGAGTCTTCTTTTTTCTTTTTTTTATTATTAAAAAAAATTTTTTTTATTAACATGTAATATATTATTCGCCCCAGGGGTACAGGTCTATGAATCGTCAGGTTTACACACCTTACAGCACTCAACATAGCACATACCCTCCACAATGTCCATAACCCAATCACCCTCTCCATATCCCCCCACCCCTTAGTTTGTTTTGTGAGATTAAGAGTCTTTAAATTTCTTATGAATGTTTTGCTTCAGAGAGTATATGGGAAGATCTCATCTCACTCAGCAGCAAAGTAAAGAATTTCTTCTTTGATTGATTGAAATTGGGTTTTTTTTAATGCCTACAGGAGATAACACACATGCACATGCATGGTTGTGATCTTTTTAAAAACTGATAAAATGTCAACCCAAAACCTGATGATGAATATATAATTTCCTATTATTTTAGTAACAATCTAAGGTCTAGATGACTGAAAAAGTTTTGAGTTTGCGTTTATGCTTGGTTTTCTTTTTTTTTTTTCTTTTTAAGATTTTATTTATTTCTCAGAGAGAGAGAGAAAGAGAGCACTAGCAGGGGGAAAGGAAGAGGCAGAGGGAGAAGCTGGCTCCTTGTCGGGCAAGGAGCCTGATATGGGACCCAATCCTGGGACCCTGGGATCATGACCTGAGCCGAAGGCAGACGCTTAACCAGCTAAGCCACTCAGGTGTCCCTTATTTATTTCTAGAAGGTAAAAAATTAATACAAAATAATTTTTTACTGAATTATGGTTTTGGTACTCTGTAAACATCTTTCCAGCTTTGATACTCCATTTGTCAATGAAGAGAACTTGCCGGAAAGGGAGCTAAGTTAATGTAGCTTGAAAGTTAAAGATCCTGTTACTTTCTCGTTTTCCTAATTAAATCCAATGAATATTAAGTCTCTTTTGTATGTGGAGTTGCCGCTTTCCTAACGGCACATGGGAGAAGAATGAGGCACAAACTAGTCAGCTCTAAGAAAATGGGAGCAGGGGACTACAGCTTGAAGGATTGTCTCCCTGAACAACTCCTCAATCCCGCATTTATTAGATACAAGATCAAAGGAGAAGAAAAGGTTATACATTAGCCATATGTCTAGTAGGTAAACAAGAAGGAATGTGAGTCATATGTCAGTCACAAGTTTTAGAGGTAAACGACGTAAACAAGAGGAGCAGGGTGTGCCTGGTCCAGCAGCCTGAGATTTGTAGGTGTGCAAATGCCCTTAAAAGGGATTTCGGTAACAGGAGGCTTTCTCTGATGTAGGGGAGACAAACAAAAAGGGAAGCAGGGCAGCTTTCCACCCTGAGCTGGCTGGCGTTCCCAGCTGCTTCGCTTCCAGGACGTGCATCATCCCGTCCACTAGAGGCCTGCTGCTAGTACAGGTTTTTCTCAAGGTCATCTTTAAGTATGCTTGCGTGACCAGTACAACTCCTCATTAGTTAAAGTTATAGTTTAAGCAGTGTATTATTCTGAGGGATGGTTACATGGAGTAGTGGTAGATACTGGCTATTAGTGACATCCTTAGAAGAAAGGTGTGACTCATTCAATAAATCAATTCATTAGCATAAAATCAATCCAGAATCTTCTTTCAAAAAGAGCTCGGAGCCTTCCCAAAGGGCCTTGGCCTCCTTGAACACTGAATTTATTTCAGTTTCAAGGTAATTCCTGCAAATCAGTGCTGAGCCAAATGAGGATGCCACTGTGTATAGACAAAGCAAAAAGGTAGTAGAAGCCTCTGACTTCACAATCTAAACTATGGGTGAACTAATGTAGGGTGAGGCCTGAAAAATAGTAAATCATTATATGGATGACTGGTGTAAGCGAAAGAAGAGTGTTAGAATGTGTCTAACAACCGACTCTAAAATGAATGTCTCGGAGAAAACAGCAATGATTTCTAATGACTCTGCTTTGTACTAAACTCTAAGCTTCTCAGGATATATCTATTTCTGTTCCATCTGTGGCCTCCAGAAATGATTGATTATCTGTGTCTTCTAAAAATGGTTCATTTGGGGGCGCCTGGGTGGCTCAGTGGGTTGAAGCCTCTGCCTTCGGCTCAGGTCATGATCCCAGGGTCCTGGGATGGAGCCCCGCATCAGGCTCTCTGCTCAGTGGGGAGCCTTCTTCCTCCTCTCTCTCTCTGCCTGCCTCTCTGCCTACTTGTGATCTCTGTCAAATAAATAAATAAAATCTTTTTTAAAAAATGGTTCATTTGTTCAGAAATAGTTATCCTTCTTCACTCATTTATTCATTGAATAAATTGTTACTGAGCATCTCTCTACCAGGTATTAGATACTAAGTTAGGTGTGGAGATTATGGCAGCAGATAAGACCTACACTGTTTCTGCCCTTATACAATTAATTACACAAATGAGTGTTTAATTATATTTCAGAGGAAGGAAAAGTATCTTACAAGATGGGAATGATTTATAGGGAAATATGAACTCATGTACAGAAGAGAGATTTCTCTGTGAAAATGGTACTTAAGCTGAAACCTCCATGTGGGCCAACTTCCTGCGTTGGGGACGGGCTGATGTCATCAAGGATAATGCAGAGGGAGGGAAGAAAGTGCAGCGGACTGAGGCAAGGCAGGCTCGTGTGTAGCACTTAAGGCCAGGCTAGACATGGACACTTTTATCCAGTGAATACCCATTATGTACTACACTGTGAAGGCTCAGAAGTGTGAAGGACATACCTGGCTCATTTGAGAAGCTCTTGGTATCATAAGGGAGATATATAAATGATGCTTTTTCCCCCATATGTAATTTCTTTTTTTTTTTTTAAGATTTTATTTATTTATTTGACAGGGATCACAAGTAGGCAGAGAAGCAGGCAGAGAGAGGGTGGGGGTGGGGGGAAGCATGCTCCCTGCCGAACAGAGAGGCTGATGCAGGCCTTGATCCCAGGACCCTGGGATCATGACCTGAGACAAAGGCAGAGGTTTAACCCACTGAGCCACCCAGGTGCCTGTACTTTCTGCAGGAGAGGTTTCCTTACCCTACACTTCATCTCCTGTTTCTAATGCAGTAGATTTGTACTCAGTAGTAAATATATGTTGGTTGCATATTTTATAATAAATATTCATAATGCAATAGTAAGGCTTTCCTTATGCAAGGTCCTTGATTTCTGTACAACACTTTAAATCTTAGAACTCTGGCCTTTTAGCATCCAGAGAGTTAAGGTTTCAGGCTACTTTGCCTTTGATCCTTTATGATTAAAATATATCCTTTTAGATATAGTGACACCCAAGGGGCCTGTTCCATGTTCAGGACAGTGAAAGTGCTAGAACAGACATTGAGCATACGGCACGTTAACAGTAGCATCATAGGAAGTGAATGAACACTTTGAGGTTAAACTGTTTAGGACCTAGTCATGACTGCTACTCCCTGGCTCTGTGATGTCTTAATTTTTTTACCCTCAGTTTCGCAGCAATAAAATGGAGAGAAACATAGAACCTACTTCACAGGATTATTATGAAGATTGGATGTGAAAATGCCTATAAAGGGTTTATTTTTTTAATGATTTTATTTATTTATTTGGGGGGGGTGGGAAGAGAGTGGCAGCAGGTGAGGAGGGTAGAAGGGGAGGGAGAGGAAGAGAGGAGCCCGGATCCAGGACCCTGAAATCATGACCTGAGTGAAACCAAGAGCCAGACACTCAATCAACTGAGCCCCCCAGCCCCCCCACCAATAAAGTTATTATATTTCTAGTACATACTACTATTTTTTAAAAGATTTTACTTATTTATTTGAGAGAGAGAGTGAGAGAGAGCATGAGAGGGGAGAAGGTCAGAGGGAGAAGCAGACTCCACATGGAGCTGGGAGCCCAATTCAGGACTTGATCCCGCATGACCTGAGCCGAAGGCAGTCACCCAACCAACTGAGCCACCCAGGCGCCCCTCCAATACATTTTAACACTAAACACTTAAAATGTTATTTTTATTGTTTTTGTTATTAAGTAATTCCACAATTCTTGTGAGATGCTAGTAGTTTTAGCATTTGAACCTAGGTTTTTTTCTGACAACTTTCACTTTTGACTGTATCAGGCTGTCCCAGGTTTTTTGTGTCTCTCAGGAAATTTCCTTAGCCATATCCAGTAGCATAACGATCAATCCTCAGAATCCCATTAGGCAGCCTATCCTTCAAATGCTGGGATGGGGAAAATTGGCCCCGAGACTAAAAGCGTGCTACATCTCCTATCTCAGACCGAGCTGTAAATATGAATGCTTTTTAAGGTCCAACCTTGGAAACAATCACCAGACATCTTTAAAACTGTCACCATACATAACAGTGTGCAGCTTTTAACCTCCAGAACCAAACAGAACTTTGGGCTGTGAGCAATTCCTACATAAATATTTTTATCAATTTCCATAACCTAATTTATTTTGGCACAGAAAATTCCTGAACAAATATAATCATTTTTCAAGGTGAAGTACACAGGGAGTCAGGAGCTTTTAGACCCAAAACTGTGACCTGTAATAAAATTATGGTAATGATCAAGTCAGGCAATGCACACCTCTATTTTTCTTGATTAACTGAGGAGATTGAACTCTAATTCTTAAATGTATTTGGGGAAATTTCTCTTCTGGTGTTTTCTATATTTTCCAAAGGCTTTATAATAGATGTATATTATTTATGTAATCAGATGAAACATCTAACTTTAAAAAAGATGTATATTTCATTGCAGGATAATGATGTGTACATTTCTTCTATAATCCTATTTGTCCCTATTGCCCTATAAAGAGAACACTCATGCTTAACATGTTATAGAAATTCAGTGATAGATGTTAACTTGCTATTCTAAAAGCTATTCTTGATAAATACCATATGAGTTTCCACTGGTTGCCAGGGCATCCATTTGGTTGTCTGTAACTGACTTAGAACATTTTTTGACAAACAGTTTTGACAAATAATTCAAGAAAATTTGTTTTAGATGAGGCTCAGCTTTGCTTTCATTTAGAGCTTTTAAAAATGGGAGAGCCTAGGTGGCTCAGTTGGTTAAGCCACTGCCTTCGGCTCAGGTCATACTCCCAGAGTCCTGGGATCATGTCCCATATATGGCTTCCCCTGCTCTGTGGGAGTCTCCTTCTCCCTCTCCCTCTGTCTCTCCCCTTGCTTGTGCTCGCTCTCTCTACCAAATAAATAAATAAAATCTTTAAAAAAAAAAAAGCTTTTAAAAATGGATGCCTTGTTTTTCTAGAGTTGTTACTAATCTGCTCCATTTATCATACACAGAGCTGTTTTTAGTATATTCATTCTATGATCATGTTTGATTTTGACTTTGACTTTTTTTTTATTAACATATAATGTATTATTTGCTTCAGGGGTACAGGTCTGTGAGTCATCAGTCTTATACAATTCACAGCACTCACCATAGCACGTACCCTCCCAAATGTCCATAATCCTGCCATCCTATCCCTGCCCCTCACCTTTAACTTTGATCTAACACTGCTTTTCAATATGTGGTCATTTGATATTGGGCCAAAACATGTATTCAGCACATATGCAGGTACCTGACCCTAGGAATTCTATTGTGCTCTCTATGTACTCTTCTCAGAGTTAACTAACCCTTCTAATACTTCCTGTGACTTATTAATATGTGCACTAATATTTTTAGAAAGACATCAGTCTATCAAGATTAAGACTCTAAAATCTTTAGAATTTTACAGCATCCTTGATATAATTAGTGAAATTGAATAAGAGCTAATCAAAGTTTTAGTAACACTGAAAAGAGCTTTTAACAGGTTGGTTAAGGGTTAGTAATTCGATTTTAACTCCATGCTACCTAGAAAATACTCTTAATTGAGTGTTTTCTAGTTTTGTTGTTTTGTTTTATATTTTAATGATTTTATTTATTTGAGGAAGAGAGAGAGAGAGCATGAGAGGGGAGAAGGTCAGAGGGAGAAGCAGACTCCCCGCAGAGCTGGGAGCTCAGTGCCGGACTCCATCCTGGGACTCCAGGATCATGACCTGAGCCAAAGGTGGTGGTGACTTAACCAAGTGAGCCACTCAGGGGGCACCCGAGGGTTTTCTAGATTTTAAAGCAGACCCAGTTCTCAGTGTAAATGGTGGTTAGCGTATTGTAAATAACAAATTCAAAATACAGCTAATGCTATATCTACTTTTAATTGAATATCTTATAATAATTTTGTCATTTGTACTGCAGTGTCCTTTCTTTTCTCCTTAACCAATAATATTTTTTAGTCCTAATAAGGTTCTAAGAAGCGATGTTCAATTTCCGACCTTTTTAAACTAATTTTTAATATTTGGGATTTTGCTTTCTGAAATTAATTTTTGTTTCTTAAACATGCTATCATGGATTTATCACTGATGAAAGGACAAATGTGTCCTCTGTGACAAGTGCTAAGAGATCATGAATGACTCCCAGGTGACACAGTTGGAGTGTTTTCTGTCATATGTAATACAAAGAGAAAAGAGACCATGTTGAACTGGAGAACTCAGGAAAAAAGAAACCAGTGTATATTGATTTTCTATCATGTGCCAGACACTATGACAGGATAGGTACATGTATGATCTCATTTAACATACCCAAGGTCATCAGCAAATAGAAAAAAGTTAGAATTCAGAATCATATCTGTCTCACCCGAACTTGATATTTTCCTCACTCATACCACTTAAATTCTATAATAGGGTATTTTTGAAAGTTTGGTAAGTTTGGCAAGTATTAGTCACATAGGGAGATGGTACTGGAGGAGGTCATGAAGGAAACATGACCACCAGTTGACCCACAATCTGGGGATCTCCTCAACCTCTCCCCTATCCTTGGAATGTGAATTCCACTTATCTTCTCCATGCTAGAAGCTTACCCCAAGGGTACACCTTTGAGATAGAAATGTGTTGCTGAGACCATCTGGATAATATATGTGACTGAACCTAGTTAAGGCCTCTTATAAATTTTAGAGATTCTGGTGGGCAGGCATAGAGATCTACTCATCTTGCAGCTGCCCAAGACAAGCCTCCTATGTAAGTTGCCTTGCTTATTTAACATACCACAACCACTCTGGAGTGGTCTGCCTTTCTTTGGGCTCTCCATGAACTCTGTATATGGAGACCTATTACACATTTCCGTTGGGAAGCTCCTGAGGTGGCAAACCAACAGATGGTTGGGAGTGGGATGTTAATGATAGGAAGAAGAAAGGACATTCTGGTCAGAACCACCTGGGTAAAGGGTGGGTATCAGGAAGGGTGTTAGAGCAACATGAAGTAGTTGAGACTACTACCAGATCGAACAGCCTTTGGCAGAGTGGTGAGCATACAGACTGGAGAGGAAGGGTAGCAACATATTGTAAAGGACTTTTAAATGCCAAGCTGAGGAGTATGGACTTAATTAGGAAAGCAGCAGGGAGCCACTGAAGGTTTTGTGTAGAGGAGCAATATGATTACAGCTGACAGCAGTCTTAATAAGGCTTAATAAATAGTACAGTTTATAACCTTCGGCCAACTGCTGAGCAGAAGCAGAAAGCTGGGCTGTAGAATTAGCAGCCCAATTACCGTGAGGAATGCCGGCCTGGATTTAATCTGAGTCATCCTTTATAACAGAGTAGAAACTCCTGGAAATAGAAACAAATATCTGAAGTGACAGGTGCCATGTCTTCTCAGAGCTGACTTCCTTTATTTGACTCCATGGTGGCACACTGTTAAAATGCCTTCACAGTGCCATAATTCACTTTTCACCCTGTTTAAAGCCTCTCTTCTTTGTAAATATTCAGCGTATTTTTATGTTTTTTCAGTAGACCTAAAATCTATTGCCATCTGTCTCATTACTTGGAATAAGGCATCCTTTTTGGTATTAACATACTTTGCCAAAATGGAAGACATCATTATGTTATCTGCAGTTTGATTTAATAGCTGATGTTGACTATGGGACAACACTGAAATTTCAGTTCTAGTAACCAAGATTTTTTTTTTTAATTTAGAGAGTAGGATACATAAAAGCCTATTAATTTCCTTTATCTTTTGGTTATTTTAAGAGGCATGTGTGTATACGCACACACGTGGGTGCAGAGGTAACAGAGCAAGGGAGAAAGTATGCATACATGTGTGTAGAGGGAGGGGTAGATGTTTATCATATGGCTTCTTCTGGGGAACAGCTCCTGGCAAATAAACAAACAAAAAATGCATAATTAAGTTTCTTACACAACACATGCTCTTTCGTACATTCTGGTGATTTCGTAGTCAGAAAATTTTGCTCCCTTATCAGAATTCCAGTATCATTTTGAATTTAGGCCGTTTTGCTTATTACCATGTGTAAGTTTTTTTGTCTTTATCCCCTTACTGGATTGTACATCCCTGGAGGGCCCGTTTCTACATTTGCGCATGGTATGGTACCTGACTCAATATATTATCTTCAAATAGTTCACTCCATAGCTTTGAGGTTTGCCTTTCTTAGAACAATCTTGCTTGAGCTTTCTTTCACTCAACAGATTTTGAGAAACTCCTAAGTATTTTGCCAGGTAAACAACACAGGCACCTCCCTTAAGTTCATAGACAAGGGCACCCAGCTGACTCAGTCAATAGAACACCCGACCGTTGATCTCAGGGTGATGAGTGCAAGCCCCACATTAGGCATGAAGACTTACTGAGGGCGGAAAGCTTGTAGAAATAATCATATAGTTACAAGATAACCTAAAAGTGTTGTGGTTGGTGTACAGTGTAGAGGGATCCCAAATTAGAGAATGTCTTGTTAGAAGAGATGACCTTTTTTCCGAGTTGTAATATACTTTAAAAAGGAAAAATTATAGATTCGAGTCAAGATGGCGGAGAAGTAGCAGGCTGAGACTACATCAGGTAGCAGGAGATCAGCTAGATAGCTTATCAAACCATTACAAACACCTACAAATCCAATGGGAGATCAAAGAGAGGAAGAACAGCAATTCTGGAAACAGAAAATCGGCCACTTTCTGGAAGGTAGGACTGGCGGAGAAGTGAATCGAAAGCGACGGGAGGATAGAC